>CM076582.1:1315062369-1315132464 GCA_034641835.2 Pinus albicaulis
TGTAGTTGTGAAACACATTTTCATCATTTTTTGTTTTTGAGGGCTTAAAAGCCCAAAATTACTGTTTTCATTAAAACTCTGTACTTTCGTGCTTTGGAACCACAAAATTCTTCATTCCTCTGCAAAAATGGCTATGCCCATAACAAAATTAATTCATCTTTGCAAACTCGACTACTACTCATCAACATTAACTTCATCCTTACAAATTTCCTATTCCTCTTGAATGTACAGTGCTTTGCACACTCAACCTTCTGCTGCTATTGCTATTGCCTCTGTACTTTGTTTCTTCCTACTTGGGGCTTGTAGGTGACTTTAATATTTTCAAGAACAAGGAAAAGGAGAGCCTCATGAGGAACATCAATGACTTGATATGGTGTATCCATAAGATTCTCGGGAACGAAAATATAAACCATAGTTAAAGGTAATTACAGAAAAATCACAAAACATATTTTTTAATTGAGTTGGATGAATGATGGCTTTAAATTAAAAAGGGTTTATGAAAATCTTGAAGTAAAGTTTCATGGTAATATGGAAGATGGATTACTTTTCATAAAAAAAGGGGTCATGGAAATACCTTCCTTATTATATTAAGAGGGCTTTGACATGTCAATTACATTTCTTGCTTGTTGAAAAAGAGTTCGAAGTCTATGTTGAAATGTTGATTTTTCTTATTGAAAAATAAATAAATAAAATTATTGTTTAAATTAGTTGTTAGCATTGAAATATTTTATGGTTTGTGTTGTATGTTTTTGTTAAATATTTGTAAAAGCATTGTGTTTAGAGAGAAATTGCAAAGTTATTTTTCTGTGGAAGAATAACAGAGAAACCACCAAAAAATATGTCTGGAAATAAATTTTTTTGTTGAGCCAGAGCCAACACTCAACAAATGGCAAAATCCAAGGGGCTAAAGTGATAAGAGGAGATGTTTGAGATCTTGTAAGATATGGACGTGAAGAGGAAAAAACACGCCTTCGCATTAAAACAACTAAAATAATCTCTGGATGACAACATTCTTCCTCTAATTTCAAATACCAGCACAACCAAGCAGCCTTGGGAAATGCTTGAGAGGTGTTTCAGTGCAAGGGGAGCATTTAATTTAAAGATAAAGGTGGATGTATAGGAGCATATCTACAATGAGATGAATCCCACTATGCTCAACCAGAAGTGGATGATGTTTGTGATGAAATTGTAGATGAAGAAGAGAAGGAGCACAAAGGTTCATGTGAATCCCATTGTACACAACTACAAGTGGGAAAATATTTAATGAATCCAGCAACATAGCTTGCTCATGAAAATTTGGTGAATCTAGCAACACAACTTGCTGATGATAATTTGATGAATCCATCAACACATCTTGTTGATGAAGACTTGGTGATTCTAGCAACAGAGCTCGCTCATGATGATTTGATGAATCTAAAAACAGATCTTGTTGATGACGACTTGGTGATACCAGCAAGAGAGCTTGTTGATGATGTTTTGGTTATTCCAGCAATAGATCTTGCTGATGATGATTTGGTGATGCCAAGAACAGAGCTTGATAATGAGAGTAAAAGTACGAAGGTAAATTGAGTGACTAATATTGTTGATGTAAATTTTGATAGAGAATTTTTGGCTAATGATGATTGGTTGCATATGATTAAAAAAAAAACATCATATTAGCATGATGCTATGTGGCGAGATAATCCCACTTGAGTCAGTGGAAGACAACCTATTTCCAGCAGCACAGGTTAGTGAATAAGAGATAGAGATAAAGATAGAGACAAAGATAAAAAAAAATAGTGAAAAACAAAGATAGAGGCAGATGCCCAGAAGGAAGCCCAAAAAAACAAAGATAGATTAAGAGGAAGTGAAGGAAACACAAGAGGACAAAGCTCTCATCAGAGAGAAGAAAGACTAGAACCAATGTCGTTCTACAAATATTTTTAATTATAACTTTGATTTCCAATGTGGAGATAAATAGATTGATTATGAAGAAGAGTTAAAGTTCCTTGAAACATGGCTTGCAACACCACGTCTAGATGAGGTCTCCACAAAAGTTGTAGATATGAATTTTGAAGACAACATGTATGTCAGACATGTCAATGAAATTTTCCGGTATTGGAGTTTTGAGGAGATAAAATATTATTCTCATATTATGTTGTAGTATAGTGGTGATGCAAAGCACACTACATCAGAGAATATGTGGGATCAACCCACATATGAGTCATTTCTTGAATAATTACAAGACATGATCAAACAGCCCAAAACAATATAAGGACCTACACTAGCAGTTGAAGAAACTAAGATTTGAATAAAACAACAAGAAGAAAATTATAAAACAATTTAGAGGCTATAGGACCTTGAAGAAGAGAAGAAAAAACCTAAATCTAGTTGAAGCCAAAATTTTAAATTTTAAAGCCTCACTGAGACATAGACCAACAGGTATCTTAATTAAAATTTTATGTGGTTGTAATTAAGTGGGAGTGTTGGAGAATCTAATTCCAACCACCTGCTACATGTTGAAACCATCCATCCAAGTGTCCCAGTTTTAGTTGATTCTTGTTGCAGTCGTTTAATGTTGATGTCTCCAATGTAGTCCTATTTAACTGATTCTTAATATTGATAAGAGAAATCCTCTGCTCCACTTCTTTTTTTTTCCAATTCTTGTCACAATAGAGATGGCCGTTAAAAAAAGGTCATTTTCCGATTTTTTTCTGATGATGTAGAGATTTGTGCACTAGCAACCCTAATTTTAAATAAAATCTGTGTGGGAGTCAACGTCTATGCGATCAAAGCTTTGATATTTTGAGAAAAAAAAAAATCCAACTTGCGGGATCTTGTTATACTTACTAGTGGTTAAATTATTACAAAAGAACTTGGCATGAAGATTGAAAAGGTTGAAGCTGATATGTTTGGTTCAAAAAATAAGGTAACTATATCGAAGGATGATACAATTATTCTTCATGGAGGTGGTGATAAGAAGGCTATAGAAGAAATATGTGAGTAGATTCGAGCTTCCATTCAAGCCAACATAACAGAATATGAAAGGATAAGTATTAGGGGATGTTGGAAAAGCTTTCAAGAGGAGTTGCAGCTCTGAATATTGGTGGTTCTCATGAGGAAAAAGTAGGGGAGAAGAAAGACAGAGTTACAAATTCCTTCAATTTCAGTCAGGCAACAATAGAGGAAGGTATTGTTCCAGGAGGCGAAATTTCTCTTTTTTATGCAAAAAAGGAGCTACAAAAAGATCAAACTAGGAACATCGACTAAAATATTGGAGTGAAAATTATTCACACTCCATTGAATATTATTGCATATATGATTGTTGCAAATGCAAGTTTGGAATGTGTTGTGATTTTTGGAAAATTACAAGAGAAAGTTAAATTTGTTGACCTTACCTACGATGTTTCCAAAGGCGAGTACATTGACATGGTGATGGTAGGTATTATTTATCCTATTAAAGTTATCATAACTTCTTTGGTTAATGCTACAAGCGTTTCTTCAATTTTAACAACAACAAAGTGTGTCTTTGTTGAGTTTCAGAAGGATGGGAAGGAAGGCACATCTATGGGCAGTAGTATGGGTGGCATGGAATACTAAATAGCATATCTAGACCGATGTTCATTCTACATGGTTCCTTTTTCAGAAAGTAGGGTTAAGGTTTAGTTTCGTTGGTGTCCTAGTTTGGAAGGTTAAGCGCCGGGTCAATTATTTTGATAGTAGTTAGTTTCACCCTTGTTATTGTCTAGAACAATATATTTCCCCTTACTGGGAGAAACTTCTTGTGTGATCAAGATAACTTAAAGGAAATTTTGTCAATTGAAGTGCCCTAAAGTTTCTACAATATATACTTTATGCAGTTAAAATGTGTAATTAAAGAGAGACCATCGATATTTTTTCCTTATTCATTTATTAGAGATGATAATTTATTTAAAAATGTATTTTCAAAGAAAAAAAACCAAAAGAATTATTTTCTAGGAAAAAACCATGGAATATCGAACCCCTCAGAAGTAATGGGTGTAACTCCATAGCTCATAAACCTACCTTGGTGGTCTACAAGGGTTGTTTCTAGAATTTACTCACATGTTAATGCTCCACGATACTCCCCGAGGATAGTGGAGTTAAAAAGATAACTTTAAAAGTGTGCACCATCTAATGCACATCAAAGAACGATTTATTTGTGTGCTCAGAAGTGTCCCAAAATGGTTTAACACTGAGTTTTTTGAGAAGCGCTTGGAATTTGAAAATTTTCCAGAAAATTGTTTGAAAAGCATGGAATCAACATTGGAAAAGTCACTCTTTAGTAATTTGATTTATGTAATAATTGCATAACTTTAATGTGTTAATTAGGATCTATTGAATTAATATTTATGAATTATTTGATTTTATTTTATTTAATGTGTCAATTAAAATTTATTGATTCAATTTATATTAATTATATATATTTATATCTAATTATGTTAAAAATATAAATTTATTTTTAGTAAAATATATATATTAAAATATTGAGATGTATTTCCAAAATTATAGACTTTTGGAGGGAAGGAAAACATTAGCCCATCTTTAAGTACTTTTATCAGAGAGTACTGGAGGGAATCATTTATGCTAATATCTATCATTGGATCCAACATAAGTCGGAAGATGAATCAAGTTGTATGAGAATAGAAATGCACCTATCTAGACCTCTTTCAAACCCTTAAACATCCATGAGAACTGAGGCAATGTTTAGAATATTACTAGAAAATTTGAATTTAGAAAGAGAATTATCAAGGCTTGAGGTTGAAGTTGAAAAAATTATTATAGGTATAATCTAATTATTTTACCATGACTTCATTACAACAAGAGAAGTATTTACTAAATGAGGGATACCTTCTTGGCAGATGTTTCTATTTTGAAGATTTTTTAAAATTAATTGAAGGAATATCCCATGTTAATAGTATCCGGAAAGAAAATTCGGTACACTACACTCCAAGGTCAACAGATCTATCTGGAGAACACTCCCTTATTCTCAACCTACTAATTATTTTAAGGAGACCTTGGAGAGAAAATGAGTTTGTTGACATAGACTATATGACGAGGGTTTGAAATTATTAACAATAAATAGTTTGAAATGTCAGTGCAAAATATCACCATTACCTAATGATAGATCTAAATATCAACTTAGAGAAATATATGTTGAACAATATTTCAAGTAGTTTTTACATATAGTTTTGTTTCCATTACTAAAAATTATAGAATTATAGCATCAGTAAGAGGGTCTCAACGGTTGCACAGGTTGAAAATACTTATCTACCACATAAATAACAGAAGAAAGGGTTATTATAGGTCCAAATATGTCTTAGATTTTTTTGTAAATACGGAGAGTGGGATTTAATTTATAATTATTACAATTTTATATTATGAAAGTTAAAAGGTCAAGCTAGAATATAAGAAGTAGAAAGAAATTTAAATTTATTAAATATAGTGAGGACTATGATCCTCATTTACAAATATAAGCTCCAACTTGTAATGTAAGTTCTTTAATTCTTTGAGGCTCCAACTTTAATTGAGTATAAAAAACTTCTTAGGCCAATCCAGGAATGAACCTGGTTTGATATCCCTATTTTCAGCCTTTAATAATTATTAAATAAACCTAAGGGTCAAGTGGACCTAAGGAAAAATTATGTATCAATATAATAATTTTGGAAATTAATAAAAAAATATGGAATTTATATGAGTTTATAAAGGTAGAGTAATTTAAGACTAGGAATTCTTATCCTTGAAGGTGGACTAGAGTCCCAAGACTTTGCAAAAAATGTCTAGAAATCCTTGGATACCAATAAAATATATAAATTTCATTATATGGGAGAAGAAAATCTAATAAAATACTCATTAAAGTGGAAATTTACTGATAAGTGGTAAGAATAAAATTTGGTTGAGGAAAAGCTTGTTTAAAAGAACCTTTTGTGGAAAAAACAAAAGAAAATTCTAGGCTAGGGGAAGCATCATCCCAAAATAGCGGGACATCATTATGGAAATAAGATGATGGAAATCAAGCTTAAATAAGCCATTCCTAGCATGAAAAATGGGTTGTCTACAGAAGGGAATAATTGGTCTCTGCTCAGGGGAGAGCTGTGGAAAAAGCTTGTGGTTGGGAGGAAAATTAGTCTTTATATAGTGGTATGTAAATTTTTTGAATTTATCTGTTTAGTACAAGTTCAAATTTAACTCTACTTCTAGGATATTTCACTAAATCTGAAATTGTAATCAGATACTAATTACAAATCAGAACTAGGAATGATACGTTTTTTAGTATACAAATTTTTTTTTATCTCAGAGCATTGTTGTCAATGGTGGCCTAGGTCTTCCAACGAACCAATGAAAAGAGATGTTAGGGGCTCATTCTCCTCTCATCTGTAGTGACACCACTAGCTGCAAGTAGGGTAGAGGCTATCCATCATGGAAGCTCACAATGGGGGGTCAAATGCCACCCCCTGCATCCAACTTAGCTGCAAGAAAAGAGATTACGAGATCTAACTCTACCCCTCAAAAGGAAAAAGAAGAGCAAGTTGACCACTCTGCAATTCCAGAAACCCTGAGAATAACGCAAATGGAAAAAAATGCACAGAGGAAAGCATCATCCTCCATATTCATATCAATAGTGGCCGGCAAACAAAAGACCTACCTTCCAGCACAACGTATCAATAAAAAAATACAATACATGAAGGACTATGTGCTCATTGGCAAATTCATCATCTTTTAGCCCACAAAGAAAGCCCTTATGGGCTAGATTGAATCAAAATGGAAGCCCAAATTGAAAATATCCCTCAAAATAGGCCCAAAAGGATTCTTCAATATCATGTTTACAATCCTAGAGGACAAAAATCGAATCATGGATGGGCGACCATAGTTGATCAACTCTGCCAAATGCTTCCTTTGAAATTGGGTGGAAATATTCAATCCAGAAAAAGAGGAATTTAACTGGGCACCAGTCTAGATTAGACTATACACACTCCCTAAAAAATATTGGGATGAAATATCCCTCAAAAACATGGGCAATCATCTATGAGAATTCATTAAAATTATAGAAGAAACGAAGCTCAATCGATAGACCTCTTATGCCAGGATCTGCATTTACATTCACTTTTCCAAAGCCCTCCATGATTCGGTAAGTCTCTTCAATGATGATTATGAATGGTTTCAAACTATTGAATATGAACGTATCAATTTTTTCTCTCATAAATTACATGTGCATGGGCACCTCTTTAGCGACTTCCCTCTCAATCAATCTCAGAAACCTTGCGCAACTTTGGACAATAAAAATACATAATGTTTTACTAATATTGCTAGTCCCAAGGGGTATGGAAGAAAGCCCACTTCCTCCCCCAAGGCCTCTCGCCAATCCACCAACAATAGTTTTGATGTTCTGGCTACCAAAGCCTCGCAAGTAGCCCCCACTTCAATGCCTCTTGAGCATCCCTAAAAGCTCGTCAATGTTGCTCTAGATGCAATACACCACCAATATGGTCACTCTCATCCCTTTGATACCCCTACCCTTGACCCAAATGAAGCCTCGACCTCGCATGGAAATAAATCCAACAAAAGGAAAAAAGTTGAACAGGAGAAACCATCTGAAATGGATGAAGAACCAAAGAGCATTGACAATGAAAATCTTGATATTTTAGGCCAGGAGGAAGCATGCAAAATACGATAATATCACATGATTCCCACTTAGTGGATCGAATGCCTTGAGGAAGTTCTCTCTAGAGCCCAACAACTTCCAACTCTTGGTATCCAAGGAGGCACCTTGCTAGACACATAAAAAACCATGAAAGAATCCAAAAAAAGAGGGAGACACATGGATCTGCAACACGTTATCATGCTTGGAGGCGAACTCACTGAATCAGGAATATATCCCAAGATGACCAATTTCTACACTATCATCCCTCATTGTTATAAATGAAGCTCATCTCATGCAATATCATAGGGCTCAACAGCCCCTCCAAGAATCAACTGATCAAGAAAAAAATCACTCAAGAAAAAACTACAAGTTTTTTCATGTAAGAAACCAAATTCTCTAGAACCACTTTGAACTATATTCTATCCATATTATGGAATGGTTGTAGTACCATTGTTTTCTACACTCTTTGGGCCTCTGGAGGATTACCTATTTCCTGGAACCATCTGCAAATTACCCTGAAAAACCTTCACAC
The DNA here is from genome assembly GCA_034641835.2 of Pinus albicaulis. Lineage (NCBI taxonomy): Eukaryota > Viridiplantae > Streptophyta > Pinopsida > Pinales > Pinaceae > Pinus > Pinus albicaulis. The sequence continues at coordinate 1,315,070,541 of CM076582.1, forward strand.
TTCTCATAACTTCATTCAAATTTCATTCCACCTGCTTGTTACCAACATTCATGGCCACGTCACCAATATTTATTTCCCCTAACCAATAGCTCATAAAATTGAAATTTTGGACTCCATTGAGTGAATAAATTCTCTTGATACCCACCCTCTCTGGGTACTAGGAGGATACCTCAATATGATCACCAATCTAGAGGAAAAACGATGCGGGTGATTCAAGATTGAAGGAGACAGCTACCAGTTCAAGAAGTTCATACAAAAAAACCATCCCATTGATCTCCAAACCTCCAATGGATTCCACACCTGGAACAATCGTAGAGGTGAATCCCATCAAATTGCTTCAGGCCTTGATAGATTACTCAGTACGAACAACTCCATCCAGCTCGATGGTGATATTATATCCACCATTCTCCGTTCTTCAAGTTCTATCCATTCGCCCATATAGATGCAATGGTACCACCTTCGAGCAGCAATCAACAAACCCTTTCACTTTGAAACATTCTAGCTAACTCGCCCTAGATTCAAGGAAATGGTTACTAATTGGTGGCGCAACATAGTACCTCCGATGGGCTCCAAAATGTTTAGTTATAGTAGAAACTCAAGGCTGAAAAAAACTAGCTCAAGTAGTGGAATCAGTTATCCGTCAACAATGTATTTAAAAAGCAGTTCAAACTGGAATCCCATATTTCTATTCTACAAAAACAGATCATTATGTAAGGGTACATTGATCCTCATGCACTCTAGGAGTAGGAGCTAATGGGTCCTTTGGAAGATCGTAGGCTACGGGAAAAAATTCTCAAGAAACAGAAATACAGAATCTGATGGCTCAAAGAGCGGATGAAAGTACAAAGTTTTTCCATCGCTCTACCATCCAATGTTAAATTCACAATCAGATCTCAATCCTCAAGATGAAAAAGGAGACATGCTCGAAGCACAGAAGGATATTGAATCACATTTTCTAAGCTATTTCAAGGATTCTCTGATAGAGCCCAACATAGGTCACCAACCTGCCATCAATCGAGTTACCCATTACATCCCAAAAATAATCACATAGGATCAAAATCAAATGTTGATGCGACCCATCATGCTGTAAGAGGTTAATTAGGTAATGTCTCATCTCAAAGATGGGAAGCCCTAGGTCCATATGGCTTCACCTCCAACTTCTTTCACTACTTCTGTGATAACATCAAGTAGGAAATCTGGGATCTGGTTGAGGAATATAGAAGCATGCACTAGATTCTACCATCCCTCAATGCCACCTTCCTTACTCTAATTCCGAAAGAGGAACAAGTCAATAAGCCTAACATGTATAGGCCCATAACTCTCTTCAATGTCATCTACAAGATCATCTCTAAAGTGATTGCCAAGAGGCTCAAACCACTTCTCCCTCTACTCATATCTATGGAGAAAATTAGATATTTGGAAGGAAGCCAAATTATGGGTGGCATAATCCTCATGCATGAAGTCATCCACTGTCTGAAGACGCAAAAAAATCTAGGTATGCTTCTTAGAATTGATATTTCCAAAGCCTTCAATAAACTCAGTTGGAAATATATCAGACACATGCTCCTCGCCTTTAGCTTCAGTCTTACTTAGGTCAGATGGATCATGAGCTTGACCTCCTCTCCATTTTTCTCCATACTTGTCAATGGCCCACCCTCGCCCATCTTCACTCCTTCAAGAAGCATCCAACAAGGTGGAACTCTTTCTCCATTCATGTTTGTCCTCATGTTGGAAGGTTTAGGTCATTTAATATCCCATTCCATCAGCTCTCATTCCTTGAAAGGCATATCGATTTACAAAACCCCCCTCTCTCCCATCAGAATTTTTTTGGAAAACAACATGTTTATTTGCCATCCTTCAGTTCAAGAAATTCGCTCCTTCAAATATCTACTTGATTTCTTCTCTAAAGCTTTTGTAGCCACCATATATGCTGAAAAATCACAACTCTTCTTCTTTAACACCTCGATTTTTACCAAATGCAATCTCGCGTGGATCCTTAGCTTCTCCATTTCTTCTCTTCAATCCAAATAACTAGGAGCCCCAGTTATAGATTTATCTAACAAGCCCTCTTCTTCAAAAGAGCTCTTGGATAATCTAGAAGAAGACTCTCCTCTTGGACCCATCAAGCTCTCAAAATTGCTAGCCATTTTGTTTTGATTAATTCAATCCTCCAATACATGCATCTTTACCTCTCCTCAGGGTTGACAGCTCCAAAATAGATTCTTAAATCCATCTGAAACCTTCAACGAAACTTTCTATTGGGTGGAAAAAATGATTCCATGAAATGGGCTCTAGTCAAGTGGTCTGAGGTCTGCTCACCCAAACACTTGGGAGGCTTGGGCCTGAGGGATCTCGGGCAAAGTAACATCATCATCGGTGCCCACATCTTGTGGAAATGGGTATACAATCCCCACACAGCATGGCCACAACTTTGGGAAGCTAATTATGCTGGAAATTCACCTCAAGAAGACCTCATGTGCTACAACTTAGTTGACATGGGATTGAAAATCTAGAAAATGGCCAAGTAGCATAAGTAACTTACCCATTCCTACATATTTTTGGAAATTTTCTCAGGATCTCAAGTTGGTCTTTGGGAAGACTCTTTGCAACAAAAATCTCTGCTAGCTACTCAATTTCAAAAACACAGGTGGAAATACATCGTCCATGGATTGGAGAAAAATCAAATCAAGGATTTTGGGGAAATTCCAAACATTCATGGATTTCGCCAATGGCTTCCCACCATTCAGTGGAAGGAAAATTGGCACGAAGAAGCACATGTTGACATTGGGATGGAAATTAGAAAAAGGAAAATTAGATGTTCATAGGGACCAAATATCCTCAGATGTGGTTACATCACTCAAGGTACTTTTACCACCAAGAAGGAATATCACCTACTTCATCCAAACTATCCTAATCAAACTAACATAATTTGGACGTAGATATGGAATTCCATCATATGGCCAAAAGTATCCACCTACTTATAGCTACTCAGCGAACAATGTATCTTAACTTGGGATAATCTTCTGGGAAAAAGATTCTTTGGTCCCTCTCATTGCCTGAATTGTCAAAGAAAAGAGGAAACTATAAACCATATGCCAAACACTTTCCCCTTCGCAAGCACTCTTTTTGACAGAGTGGCCATTATTTTTCACAGAACAAACAAAAATTGATGAGATGTCATCAACACTATCTGCCTCTGGCAGATATCCCCTTGCACCAACAACCTCCTCAACTCTTTGTGGCTATTCATCCTTGGGTTCCTTCTCTGGACTATCTAGAAGGAGAGAAAAAAATTGAATCTTCAAAGACCAAGAAACTCCGCAAGAGATTCTATGGAAAAAACTCTATAGCGATATAAATGAGACATTAGACCTGCTACAATGGAAGGACATGGATCTCCCATCTCAGCCCTTAGAGCACACCATATGGGCCAACTGGAATCTCTTGATCCCTTGCCACTTTGTAGGGTCCTCCTCCAATCTTCCGTCTTCTTCTCCTTGCTCTTGGAGCCCTCCTCCTAAGGACATCTATAAACTCAAATTTGTCGGAGCCTCCAAAGGAAATTAGAGTGAAGCTGGATTTGGAGGAATCTTAAAAAACACAACAGGTTATCCCTTTCTCATGTTCCTTGGATCCATTGGATGGGATACCAACAACTCAGTGGAGCTGGAAGGTCTCATACAATTCCTTCACCTTGCCAATGAGAACAATTTCTTCCCTATAGAAGCTAAAGGGGATTTTGAGATCATTATCAATGCTCCTCAATGTCTTCTTCATGGATCCCCCTCTACCAAAATCTCAAAGAGCTAGAGATTAGCCACGAGGATGGAGCATCTAGAAAAATCACTGCACTCCCACAAGGCCATCTCCTTCATGCATGTGCGCAGATCAGCCAATTAATTTATTGATCTCCTAGCCAACAAAGGGGTGGACCATAACTCTCCCCTTCTCTCTTGTAGATTTCAAGCCATCTCTGATGAATCTCTTCGGACTTCTTCCCCTCAAATGGTGCTCAAATATTTTCAATCCCCCGATACGGGTGATTAACTTTTCATATTTGGTAGGCTATGTGGCCTGCCCGCATGCGAGTAGCTGGCCTCACCCTAGGGCCGCACCCCTATCCAGCGTGAGCACCTTAAATTGACTCCATCATGTAACTGCTTCATTCACTCCCCAACAATTTCATCATTCACTCATGTCTATTGTTCCTCGACTTCAGCATCTCAAATTGTTGCCATTTATGGCTAATGTAGCCAACTCCATTTTGAATTTGTTCCTATTCTCCCTTAGGTTTTCTCTCCTTCTTGTTGTTAAAGCTACTGTATTCAGTTATGCTAGCCCCCATATTGTCTCTGCCCTTTACATTTCTCCTATGCCTCCCTTTGAACTCTAATTCCATGCCCTACATTCCCAGCATTCCGCCAATGCTATGCCTTGTCAACATCCTATGAGATGATGTAGTGAAGGAGGTATAGGGACACCCTTCTTCCCTCCAATTCTGGCCATGGTGAAATGCATAACGGCTTTATCTATGGTGGTGGATGCACTAGAGGTCTCTCACCCTCAATTAATTTCATCCCAAATTTCAATTCAACTCCTAGAGATTTAGCACAGCCATTCTGGCTCTCACACCAGGAAGTGGCCCCAAAATTCCACCCTACATCACTCCTCTTCCCCACGACCAAGAAAAGCAGTGGGTATGCTAGTGAAAAGCATGGAGAACACATTAGAAAATGGAGGAAGTAGCTCTGTAGAAGGAGCCTGACAAATTTACAATGAAGCGGATAAAGGAGTGCGCTCTACCTCTACTCCATAATTGGCTCCCCAAGAAGTAGGATACCCTTTTAGATTATGGTTACTTCATTGTTGAACAAACATGTCCATGCAACACCACGATGCATAAGAGCACTAGTTATAGAGCCATGGCTCTTCTTTTTTCCAGTATTTACATGCCTCTATATCGTTTCTCTGTTTTTTTTTCCATTACACCAAAAACTTAGTATTTTAACTCTATGTTCATAGTTGGCTTCCCCATGAAGGAGAGCTCCTTTTATGTCATGATGAGCTCTCTAAGGGTTAGTTTCCCACCAAAGGGCAACCCAATTTTTGAATTTTGGAAATGTCTTCTTCCAACACGGGTTCGCTAATTCAGCAACCCCTGTCACGAAGCTTGAATGTAGTATTTTTTGTACTATATAATAGAATATAGCCTTACTTAGAAAGAAAAAAAAATAGTTCTATTGTATGTTATTTTAAGTGGAATTATTATAAATTCCTTTACAATGTTAATCAAAAGATGGTATGTGTAGTGTATAATTTTCTTCTAACGTTTATTTTTTCATATGTATTTGATAGAGTCGCAACTATAAACTAACATAGTTAAGTCTCATATTCTATTACATAGGCTCAAGATGGTCCATGGGATAAGAAAACATAATCTTTATACCTGGGAATAAGGTCTAAATCTTATGTTTATTTCTAAACGAAAGTAGGGAAATACACTAAAAACTTACATTATATGTATAATAAATAACAATCATCGTACAATACGTCATACATAAATAAAATTGATTATGTTGATGTAAAATTCATATAGGAATGTAAAAGAGAGGTTTTCAAATATTGTGTCAAGTGGAAAATATTATTAAGCAAGGAATAATTCAAATTTGAAGTCATATATGTGCCAATAAAAAATCGATTAAAAAAAAAATTGTAATATTTAAAATTCATATACATAACTTTCAGATATAAATACTCAAGAGGAATCTAGGATAGTATTGTTCATGATACTAAGTTTTGAGTTATATAGTCAGATTATAATTACATTAGGGTAACATCTCTAGCAATATATTAAATGGAAAAAAAAGACATTAAGAATGGAGAAGATGTTGTGGTGTCTTCATTGGTCTAGTAACTGACATATTAATTATAAATATTGTGTGTCATATGTGGTGGTTGATGATACAAATGGACATTACATTATGCAGAGTACATAATAGAAAACTTGAAATAAACAGAGAAGCTAATATTATAATTTTACTGACAAAGTAAGAAAATAAATTAAGGTAATAAATCCCAAGGGTGTAAAATGTTAGAGGAGACACATGGATGTACTCTTCAATACGTGGTCTTATCCTTGTACCTATAGCAGGAAAATACTATAAGTATAGTTGAAGCTAAAAACATAAATAAAAACATTAACGAATAATTCTGAATAATTTTTATTAGAAACTTGGGAAAGGAGGTATATAGATTTGTAGATGTGTTGGACAAACCTCAAAAAAATGTAACAATCTTGGTAATGATCACGCATGTTACCTTGACAAAGTTAAAATTAATTTTACAAACATAATATCGAATATAATATGTAAATACTTTCATAAAGAGGGAAGTACTGTTAAATATATTTGGAAGGAAAGGTTATCAAACCTTTGTACAAGGAAGCTAGCAAATATCCTATACATATATATACAATATGAATGGTATTCTGTAAATGAAAAATTACGAAAACTACCACTAAGAGGAATTGTATTAATTAATACTAAATAAAAACGAGTATAACAAACATAAATAATAAATAAATGTGGAAGAAAATGAATGAATCCCTACTCCGGTTTCGTTTCCTGATAGAATAACCAAGATGGGAGTAGTCCAAAATCCTTATTGTTTAAATCTCTAGCATACAAGTGGCATACTAAAGGTACACCGACCCACGTCAAGCCATGTGAACAAAGGAAAGTGTATGTCCAAATGAGAGACAGTAATATATTAATAGGGGATCGCAATAAATCCATGTTTAATGACCATCGTAGTTATCCTTCGAAGTTGGGTACAATAAAACCAAAGTGTGAACCATTTTAATTATTAACAATTATATCGTATCACTCCAATGGTGATTGAGGGGTAGAATTGGTAGGATATGGAATATGAATATTTAATAGAGTGATCTAATTCATGTTAGGGGAATGTAGAAATAAAAAAAAGTAGATAAAGGGTATAGGAATTTCGATGTAATTCCAAATTTAAATCGCACAGTTAAGAGGTAGAGAGAAGTCCTATAGTTATCAATAGTATATGATTTATAAGAAAAAAATAAATAATTCCTAAGGAAATGAAGATAAAGAATGACATTAAAATAAGTTTAAATATGAATGTCCCAAAGATAGAATAAAAATAAGATTTTTTTTGGTTAGTGGGAGTTGTTACACCTAGTCAATATGAGGACACTGATTCTCTTAGGTTCAAGCTTTTACATATACTTCAATTTTATCTTTTTATGAAAATACTTCAAAATCATTCCTTCAAGATGTTTTCCATATAAACCTATTGTAAAAGAATCAAATATTTTACATTAGATATTCCCATTTCTATTGAGCGTAGTCTATTTGATAATGATATCTGGCTTATGTAGCTGGAAAAATACTTTATAGAAATAGTGGCATCCCCAACCCATGTTTGGATAGTGACATCCAACTATCATCAGGTAATGTGTTCATTATCTCAATTTTCATCTTCTATGAAAAGAATATAGATGACTGATGTGATTTACAAAGTGTTTTAGGGACACTTAAGGCCTCTAAGTCAAGTGATCAACCATGACGACTCATGCTCCTCTCCCTTAACGAGGTCAGATCAAATACCCAATATATGAGAGTTGACCATACACATATTTGAGATATGATACCATATTCATAAAATCAACACATAGGCATAAATTTGTTTATTATCTATTGATATTCGCACATGTTTACACTATTCATACTCTATTGAATTTTTACTATGAAATTGTTGCCTTAGGTTATGAGACCCTTGAAGCTTTTGCTCAGTGCACTGTGTGATCTTGAATTATTTCACGAAATAGATTATAGTTAACTTCAGGGAATAGTTAATTCCTTGGTGGAAGTATTTTAAGAAATCTTGAACATTTTTGAAGAAGACTCATGTAGATGGATCCTATCAAGGGTTACTTCCAATTAATTAATTTCCCTTTCTTTGAAATCAGTGACCAACCCCTCAACACTCCATAGATTCAACTAGCTCCTTGAATATAATAATAGAGAGCCTCTTTTTATCCCTTGTGCCAAGCGTAGAAGATTTCTCTTGATCTTCAAATTCAATCCAGTTTTATTGACATGATTAGAAAATCTCCCACAACCTCATAATAGGGTTTTCCCTCCCTAAGAATTAACCTTCTTTTTCTAGTTCCTTTCCTATCTCTTATTTTGTTTTTGTGCTTTAGTGACCTTCCATGAATCACTTCCTCCCCCTATTTCCTAGGGACAACCTAGTTTTTCTCCGAGGACTCTCCTTCACTCTTTCCTCCTTGATTTTCTCCTTCAACTATTCCTTACCCTCTATTACCCCTTCTCTCCCTATTAGTTCAGTTTCCTTTCTACCGTCCTCCTCTTTACCCCCCACTGGTGTTACAATCTATTATTCTCTTCTTTCCCTCTTGTATCCCTTGAATTCGATTCATTGAACATCCCCTTTTTACACTCTAGTAGAGGGTGAGGGTCTGTTAATGATTATCATCTAAATTCCCCCAAGAGATGCATAAAATCATTTTTTTCAATGGCACATAAATATGTAATGTTTTAAATTTGGTCCAAGAAACAAAAATATATGATTTTCCCCATACAACTTCAAGAGTTGAATCTTGTTCAAAATGAAAATCTTATCCTTGAGTTTCAAGGCCTTAGCCAACCCTAAAAAAAAACCTAACTATCAATAGATTAATCAAAATCACTACCCTCATATTTTCATTATACAGGAATCAATGGCTGATGTGCAAAATTTGATCCAATTATTACAGAATTATCTCCCTCATTTTGAGTTTTTATATAATGATTCTATTGTCCATTTAGGTGTCTTTTCATAGGATTGAATGTTTATTTCAGCACACAAAACAATGATTGGTATATTCACTCAAGAATATTTGTTTATATTTAATCTAATGTCCTGAACATGGATTTCTGTTAATTCAACCTTTAAAATACTTACTTTAATAGATAATAAATCTATCTCTCTTTTTTGAAGCTTCCCTCCATTGACTTGGGTAACACTATTATTGTTGGAGATTCCAATTTATCTTTCGGGGGTCTTGGAGTTTATGATCCATATGCTCAACAAGACCCTCTTTTGAACTTCTTTATAGAACGTTTTGATGGCATTGCCATATGTAACATCCTATGTACAAATATTATGCCAACTTAGCCCACTTATATATGAATAAATACTCACATTTCAAAGATACTATATCATTTTCTTTTATTAGAATATCTCTTTGAAACTAGTCTCTAAATATCTCAATTCATGTAGAATTCAATATCTCTAAACATGTGTAATAAAAAATGGTAGAACTATTATATGGCCCAGCTCACTTTAATACTAAATTACAATGACTAGAAATACTTCTAGGCATATTAACTACTCAATCTTACAGAGTCAATGTCCACCATTAGAGTTGCAAGTGCAAGTTCTACACTAGCCTCCCAATTGGCACCTTCATCGATTTCAATTATATGTGCATGTAGTCCACAGATACTCTTTGCAATTTTAGGAGAACTAAATTTGTGTACGATAGAATTTAACATAAAAAATTAAACAATAGCAAAGGTTAAATGAAACATCAATTTTTAGACTATCCAAAATGAGAATTTATAAAGAAGAAACCAAGATCTCATGTTACCTTTTATATCATTGGTAAAATGAACATGGTTTGGTTATTCAATATCTCTTGTAATTAAACCAAAGTTATGTATCAAATGACTAGATATACGTAATAATTCCCATAAATGATCATGCTTACTATATCACATATTGATATCTTTAATTTGATAAATATTTTCATCATCTCTAATAGATAAAATAACCAATACTTTAGGTAGTACTTTTGATGGATTTTAGTCAATTTTAACTAAATTTATTATTTATTTCTCACTAAAGTTGATAATTGGAAATACAAAATAATGAGAGTAAATATTATGTGAAGGGTGTTGCCAATCCTATTGCTTGAGGTTTTATATGAGACAACTATATATTTCTAGAATAATAACGGTTGAAATATAAAACGTGTAGAAATAGGCATGAAAAAATAACATGAAAATTTTCAAACACTTTGTCATGCTATATATTCCAAAATCTATAGTAGTAGTCAGTAGGAATGAGTCACTTGAGGAAAATATTAAACATACGTGGGGGAAATATTTTCTTTCTAAAGGTTGTGTTGAAGTGGCTTGGGAACTTATACATGGATCATAGAAATTATGTTACATGTCTTTTGGGCCCTCAAGGACTAGTTTTCATCCTTGAAAAATGTTTGAGGTCTTAAGAACCATCTCTTAGATGGTCTCCATGACCACCGCTGGGCCAACTATTCACCTTAGAGGCATTGGGTGTCTGGTTTTGTACCATGTTCATAGTCTATATTATTAAGATGATGCGTTAAAAACCACTCGTAGGTTCTGGGATCGTAATGGTGTTTCTCCTTAGATGATGTCGAGGGAAAAAAAAAAAAAAAACCATCCTTCTTGGGAAAGACCTCACATTCGCACCCATACAACGTATATATACCTATGGTTTATAATTATAGAAAATAGTGCTCCTCATCACCGAATTTCCCAGGAAATCCCTAATAACCTAGAATGAATGTTGAACGTGTCCCCGATATTAAAATATCCTACATTATCCATTAGTTCACAGTGATGGAGGGTTCAAGGACCGTCACTTGATTACTGGAACTATATTCATTCGAAAGGTTAGATGTTGGGACGATGGTATTAAGGACACCTCAAGGTCAACCAAAAATAACGCAATGAATTAGTTGTTGGCACCTCGACCAGTCAAAATGTCATAATATTCCGTAAAAATAACGCAATGAATTAGTTGTTGGCACCTCGACCAGTCAAAATGTCATAATATTCCGTACTAGACATCAGTAAGTAGGATGCTAGTCTCCAACAAGAAACGTCGATATTGATAGAGTAATGATGTGGTGAGTTGATGTGGAGTTGCGGATACTGAATTCCAATTGTGTGGCAATTGATTTTACATGCTAACGTGTCATTATGATGTGGCACAAATCTAGGTTTAGTTGACATGGCATACCAATGTTGTATGTGATGTGGCATGCTGACATGGTAATAGAGGGTTGAATTGGCACCAAGGTGATGGGTAGGTGGTAACCATATAGCGACGATTTGGATGTTTGGATTTTCGATGTTAAGGTATACACTATTTAGTGTCATTGACACACATTAGCCTCTTCCCGAGGGCCCAGTGGTTTGATACCCTGACCATTTTGCTTTCGAGATATCAGGTATCGATACATTAGGGATTCAAGATACAAGCTCATCTTGATGTTAGGTGTGGAGTATTAAGGGTGTGGAGTATTAAGACAATTCGTATGTATATAGCACTAAGTGTCCTCGGAAGATAGGGGCTCAGTGATATGGTAGATGGATAAGCTAGATGATGAAAAGTTAACTATGTTTATCGATGACCCATTGTTGGGTCATTTGAAGACCAAGTAAGAAAATTTTAAACTAATGTGATATTTCCTAGGAGGTCGATAGTGTATATAATAGCCAATTGACTAGGTAGGTTACCGTGGAAGTTGATGAGCCATTTTATAATGGGGAAATGTGGGAAAATGGTTGCCACGTGTTTGACAAGAAGAATGGTATGGACGTTGGTGTTATATTGGGAGATAATCTTCAAGTACTCTATTTTTTAGGCTCATAAAATTTCTAATGCCTTGGTTCAGGTGAACGCCTTAAGATACAAGACCAATTAAATATGTGATTAGATCATAAAATGACACAATATGTTGATTATTATCTTAAAATTTTAAAAAATGAGAACACAAAGATGAACACAAAGGGATTAAATATAAATCTAATAGGTTTAGTTTTACATTTTTTTAAGTTAATAATTTCTCAATATATCTACTTTAAATTTTTTTAATAACTAACTTAGATTCATTTTAATCTCAAACCTATCAAGTATCGAGAGGATCAAGTTTTCATTTCAAGATATTTGATCCTTTTGTTCCCTTGATATATTGAGAATTATGCCGGATCTGGTTTATATTTCTATTTATTTAGCATACCTCTTTTTTGAGTGTTCATAAACATCTCTATATTTTGAATTTATATTTTTTTTATACTTAATAATAATTTGATTTATTTTTAAATAAGACCGAGCATAAATATGATAAATATTTAATTTATTTATATTACATTTATTACATTACATATGGACATATTCCCTATACATTACAAATACATAATTATTAGAAATATATTGAATAAAATTAAGGTAACATTGCAAATGTTTACTTCACATTTATTACATTACATCTACACATTTTCACTACACTGGGTTGTAGAGCATCTCAATTTTTCATTTCATCCTGAAATGTTTGAAGTCTTGCATCAAAATCACAAAATAATTTAGAAGCTCCTAAAAAAAATGAATCTTCATTGTGATAGTTGCTAAAATTATTTTTAATAAAATTATCTTTCTTAATAGCATTTAAACTTAATCTCATACATAATTGTATGTACTATTATATATTATAATAATACTATATCAAGAAAATATATCAATTACTATAAAATATTTAAATACTTTAAAATATATATAATCTGAAATTTAAAATAGTAATATTATAGTAAAAATTAAAAAGTGTAAAGTATATAGGAAAATATATTTTTAATTTTCAAGCTTATTTATATTTAACTATTATAAAATTAATTAATATAAATATATTTTTTATTTTCTAATTTATATTTTTATTAAATACATTAATTTATCTTTATAAAAAGTCAAATAATATTATTTTTTTTCAATTAAATTTTCTAATTTTATAAAAAATATTAATGAATATATATTTTTTAAATAATATTATAATTTACTTAAATAAAAAAACTTAATTAATATAATTAATAAAATTTCTTATTTAGAATAATTCCTTATTTGAAATAAATAAACGAATAGAAAGTAAACATAATTTCCTTAAATTTTAGATTTTTCATTACTTGCACATAGATCTTTTACTTGCGAAATCCGTTCCAAACACCAAGATTTTCTTAAATAGATAGTACACAATTTTTCTAAATATTCACATTCAAAAGACAGCAGCAGACGTTTTTGCTTCAGATTCTTCTCCTTTGGAAGATTAAGCGTTCATTCCTTTTCTAAGTTTCATAGTTCATGCAAAGCACGTACTATTTGCTTTCGGTTTTGTATTCTGTTTTTTCTTCTGAATGCAATTTCGATTACATCCATGCATTTTTTTGTAATAGTTCCTGCCATGTCCTTTAATATCCTCTTTCGTTTACGCTCTCATGTCGTTTTCCCTGCATATTTTCGGACCCTTGACAAAAATTACAGGTCTCATCAAATCTACCCAAATCCTTAAAGAATAATTTCAAGCACCTACCACAAATAATATTTTCATGTTTTATCACCCCATGCAGAAAAGATCGAACGCAACAGAGGTTTTATCAGTTACAAAAACAAAATGGTGTTTAGTGGATCTCCCTGGACAACAAATATATCTGGTAATATATTTAACTATGCATTTTCTTTAACAGTGTACGAATTAATTTTTATCAGATTTGAAAGATGTTTCCCATGATGATCCTCAATTGTGGATTCCCAGCTACCGAATCCAATTCATACTAAGTGTCAGTGATTTTTTTCGAAAGTTTTTGTATGGGTTTTGAGTATTATGAGGTGTTGATAATGCTCAACTCTTGGTTAGTATTTAATTCCAGTGGTTGACCAAATTGGGTATTAATATCATATACCATTGAGATTATTGAAAGTCTATAGTACACATTACATTAGCGAAATAGTAATACGTAACCCCATATTAAAGAAATTTTGGGGACGATGGGATATGTTCATTTGCAACAACGATCCATCCTCTGCTCATCAATTATGAGGGGAGCGATCTCAATTTAAACTTACACGGATTCAAAACATTTTTAGGAATATTACCAATGCTTTTAATCCACAGTCTACGTTCTCTTTCTATCAATTCCAGGATGTTGATTACTGCTACTGCAACACTCTATTCACACACACATACCTTGATGTGATTCATGGTTATCTTGAACTACACCTTGATTCTATACTGGATGATGGAATTTGTGACAATCAAGATGGTCTACAACAATAAGAAAGAGGAAATGCTTGTATGTACTTAATACTTTGAGAAAATGCTTGTATGTACTTAATACTTTGAGAAAATGCTTGAAGTATGATATTATGAACGATAGAGAAGACCTTATTGAATAGTTAAATTTTGAGATGAAATAAAATATATTGGCTTCCACGAGTTTGAAATTTTAGATTGTAAAGGTTTTATTTCAGAATGTCAATTTACACATGAAAATTGCATTTCCCTTCATCCGACGTACAAAAATCTCAGTGATAGAGCAAGAGGAAGTTCATGTTTTGTATTTGTAACATGTCCGAAATTTTCACATGGAATTGGAGACATGGTAACGTAAGAATGGTTCTTGGATTGAAATGACTAAATGACAGATGTGGCTTGAGAAATGGCATTGGAGTGTCAATCCACAACCGAAACATGGATAGGGAAATTACATGGTATTAGAGAAATCACATGGTGTGGAGTCGATACCCGAGCACTCTCTCAATCCACATCTATCATTTAGGTATAAGGGTAGAAATTCTTAGTCACTACAATACTTTGGAGGGGACAAGTTAGCAATGCCTTCCTAAAATAATAATTTGTTGGTGTGGATTGAGGCTACAAATGATTTCATATAATTATTGTCACTTATTAGAATTAGTTTTCAGCTACTAAAACTTTCTTTGTTTCAAGGAAAGTAGAAAGCTACCTATTTCGAAAAATTATAGATTTATAATTTGAAGACATAAATTATCAACGGTAACTTTATGAGATGTTGTGCATAATATATGCAGGCTAATACTTTAAGTGTTTTTCTACACGAATCATACACACAGATATTCAATATCTCTATTCTTCATCATCACTTAGCAGCAAAGGTTATGAAGAGAATTTAATCATCCCTCTACAACACTAATCCTCGTTGATGGGAAAAAGATAAGGGACCAATCAAACAACAATGAAATCAATTTAACATTTTACAATGTAGATTAAAGCCTGATCAAATGACTCCAAACATATTCATCAAATGGACTTCACCATTTAACCATCATACATGTGCTACTACAAATTAGAAAAGAGAAACAACTACTATGTAATGATTCTTTGAATTCATAAGCAACAATTAAAGGAAACACAAATTTACAACTACTGGAGTTGTGAGAAAAGGGGACCCTCCCTTACTCACAACCCCTTTTACTGCTAAAGGAGTTTACACAGAAAGATCATCACAACATGTAATTTTATATTAATCTGGAAAAAATATTGCAATAGTGCAGAATTCATGTATGTCCAACTTCCTTTGCAAATAAAGCATTCAAGTATTTATACAAGTGTAGAGGCATAAACATGCCCAAATTAGGAAAAATAACATATTGCAACTATTTTGTAACAATAACTCGAAAATACAATAAAAATAGCTATGTTGAGTTTGATCCGTGACTGAAAGCATGGATCAAACTCATTTCATTGAGCTGCTAGAGTTATTTCCCAATATGGCCATCGATGAAAGGACTGAAGATCTAGGCATTTTCGGTAGTAATTTTGAGGTAGGAAATATGACAATATCCATGTAGGACTATTTCCTAATGAAACCCATGTTTCAGTTCTTCTTGAGGTTGATTGGAACATACTCAATCGCCAAGATTGATGCAGGAAATCATAACGGTTACACTAAATCCACGTCTACAAGAAATTGCAGAATGTCTGCATTAAATCATCGAATTACGAGCAGTATGTAGGAAATCATGGCACTGTTTCAGAAGATAATTAGCCTTCATAAGATTTAGTCAATCAACCTTGAAATTTTAGATAATTCGAATAGGTAACATTTACCTTCGAAAATACTCAGGAACAAAGCGCGAAATGACACTTTTTAGTATAAATTTTTTATCTTAAAGCTGACAACACCATTTTGTCCAAAACACATCTAATATGGAAAAATGAGATTTATTAAGGGTCACAATAGTTCAAAAGGGGTGAAGCAAGGCACTAGAAATGTTTTAAAAAATGAGAGAAACAAGGCCTCAACATTTTCCCCACACCTAGCTTCTCCAATGTCCCATATGCAAGTAAAAATGTTGCAACTTTAGAAGGAAAAATCACTCTCTCCCCTATGCTGCAGCTACTATAACCAACTGATCCAATTGCGCCCTCCTACACTCAATTTCATGAACCCTACTATGATATTATTCATTCCTCTTCTGTAGGTGAACGATATGAGTTGCTTTCTTCCTCATGATTCGACATCCCTTTTGATGCTTTCCTTTCCACTCATCCAACTCCTTTTGTAGGTTTAGGTTGTTCTCCTTTAGATTTTCAATTTCCTTCTAATAAGTTGTTCATAATTAGTGAGATTTGTGATAATTTCATCCATCTCCTTTTGGGGCTGCCCTTTCTTAGAAGCTCCCTCCTTCCCTTGATGTCCTTGAGAGGACTAAGGAAGGCTTGGTTCCTCCTGCTCTTGGCAGTCTTTAATTGTTTTATCCACAATTTCCTGCAACTGTGGGTCTTGGAAAGATGTGCCCTCCCACTTTTATTTGTAAATTAATTTAGCTACCTAAATCTTCCCTTCCCCCTTAGACAAGTATCAGGCCTTCTTACATTTTTTATTATATTTATTCTTTTGTACCCCTTCCTCTACAATTTTATTTATTTCCAGCCTCACAGCCTAACTTCCCACAAAGCGCTTAGCAGGGGTGGGATAAGTACCCTTAAAAAACCTAGCCTTCTTCCCTTCAATTTCCAAGACACCCAACACCTCCTCATTTCTCTTAACCTCTTCTGTCAACTGACTACAATTCTAGGGTTTCTTTCTCTTCTTTTCCATAGGTTCTGCCTCTTTGGTTTATGGTGAATCAAGGTCCTTCTGTAGTGAAAATAGCTCCAAAACTAGAAGAAAAGAGATATCAACGCCTTAGAAATAAGCCACTTTGAGGGGAAAACCTCCAATACATTACATGAATGAACAAATATTGGATGATTCAAAATTCAAAACCTCCTTTCTATATATAGGAGTCCATGGGCCACAATGTAATCCTAGCCAACCTAACAATAATAATTTAACGGCACAATAATAACAATATGGGGGTTATAAAGATACAATAATAACAATAATGGGGTTACACTAACAACAGCAATGGACTATACTAGTAATATAGCGACCTAACATGCCCCTCTCCTTCAAAAAAGTGTTGTCCTGAACGCTTGAGTAGATCTTGGTGCTTCTGTATAAAATTCTCATCCTCCCATGTAGAATCTTCAGTGGGTAAGTTCTTCCACTTGATGAGATACTCTGAAATTGATTGATTCCATAGTTATTGAGTTCTTGTTTCCATGACCGCTTCAGGTTCCAATATGATTTTTCCTTCCTCATCAAGTTCTGGAAATATTGTTTGAACTAGAAGATTTTCACCTATAACCTTCTTTAAGCATGAAACATGGAAAATTGGATGCACTCGTGAATAAGCAGGAAACTCCAATTTGTATGCCACAATACCAACCTTTTACAACACCTTGTAAGGACCATAGTACTTTGGCAATAATTTATTATCCTTCTTAGCTTGCTTGAGGGACATTTGTTTGTATGGTTGTATTCATAAAAATACCCAGTCTCCTACATCAAAACTTCTCTCGTGTGATGTTGATCTGTCTATTGTTTCATTTAATTTTGTGCCAAATTCAGGTTGTCATTTAAAAGATGGAGAACTTCTTATTGATGCTCGATGTGATCTTCCACTACTTGAACCTTCAAATTTTCTCTTAAAGAAGATGTGATGGATGGTGGATGATATCCATAAAGTTCCATAAGTGGGGTCATTTTTGCTACAGTATGGAAGGAAGTGTTATACCATCATTCAGCGAGAGGTAACCACTTGACCCATTGTGTTTGCTAATCAGATACAAGACAACGAAGATATCGTTACAAACATTTATTTACTATCTTAGTTTGACCATTGGATTGAGGATGATAAGATGAGCTATGAGCTAGTTGAGTACCCAAACAAGAAAATAACTCCGTCCAAAAATTTCCAATAAAAATGGGATCTTTGTCGCTAACAATAACCCTTGGGTTTCCATGTAGCTTCTGAATTGTGTCCATAAATGTAGTAACAACAGTACTTGCTTTAAATGGATGAGATAATGCACAAAAGTGTGCATACTTGGTAATTCTATCAACTACCACCATGATGACACTCTGTCCTTCGGACTTTGGTAAACTTTTGATAAAATCCATTGAAATCTCCTCCCAACGTTGACTTGGAATGGATAAAGGTTGTAGAAGACCTGGGGTCTTAATTGTCTCAACTTTATTCTGCTAGAAAACCAAACATTCCGCCACAAAATTTTGAATATTAGATTTAAGGCCATCCCAAAAAAATTATTTCTTCACCCTTTGGTAAGTTTTTAAAAATCCTGAGTGTCCTCCTAAAGGAGAAGTGTGAAGCTCCAAAAGAATATTTTGTTTTAGTTGGGAATTATTACAAAGATATAAGCGATCTTTGTACCATAAGGAATCATTTTTCCAACTAAATGCATCAGATGTACTAGGATTTTGCTGCAAATTTTGAATGAGTGTCCACACTTCTTCATCTTTCTTCCATTCATCTCTTGCTTCGGTTATCCGATCTGGTTGGATAATAGACATGGCACAAATAAATGCTTTTACCTCTTCATTGTTTCTTGAGAGTGCATCTGCAACAACATTTAGCTTCCCTTTTTTGTAGATTCTTTCAAAGTCATAACCCAAAATCTTTGTGACCCATTTTTGCTGCTCTTCGGAGGAGAGTATTTTCTCCAAAAAGTGTTTAAAACTATCATGATCGGTTTTTACCTTGAAGTGTCTTCCCATTAGGTAATTTCTCCATTTCTTTAGTGCATGCATTATTGCCAACATTTCCTTCTCATAAACAGTTTTCTATAAATACTTTCCTTTGATTAAACGACTTTCAAAAGCAATGGGTCTTCCTTCTTTCATTAAAAAAACACCAATTCTATTTCCTAAGGCATCACATTCCACAATAAAGGTTTTTGTGAAGTCTGGCGTAGATAAGACCGGTGCTAGGAACATTTCCTCTTTAAGATGTTCAAAGGCCTTAGTTGCTTCAGCAGTCCATGAAAATGCATCTTTCTTCAATAATGTTGTTAGAGGTGCTTCTATTCTCCCATATTTCTTAATAAACTTGCGATAATACCCTGTTAACCCGAGAAATCCTCGCAACTACTTTATGGTTGTGGGGACTTTCCATTCCTTAATGTCTTTAATTTTGTTAGGGTCTAGCTTAAAACCATCATGAGATACAATATGAAACATATATTCCACCTCTTATCCTCCAAAGAAACATTTGGATGTTTTTGCATATAATTGTTTCTCCTACACTAGTTTGAGCACCCAGTCAACATGTTGAACATGATCCTTCCAAGACCTATTGTAGATTAGTATATCATCAGAAAATACTCGCACAAATTTTCTAAGGAAGGGTTTGCAAATAAATTCATCAACCCTTGAAATGTAGAATGTGCATTGTTAAGGCCAAAAGGCATGACCAAAAATTCATAATGAACCTCATGAGTTCGAAATGTTGTTTTCAGAATATCTTCAGTCTTCATTCTAATTTGATGATATCCTGAACGAAAACCCAACTTGGGAAAATAAATTTCTCCATGTAATTCATCCAATAATTCATCAATCACAGGAATGGGAAATTTGTATTTAATGGTGATCTTATGGAGCTCCCTATAATCGGGAGACATGTGCCATGATCCATCCTTCTTGTGTACCAATACTATAGGAGTAGAGAAAGAAATTTGACTAGGTTGAATTATACCCGCCTCTAACATTTCTGCAATCATATGTTCAATTTCACTCTTTTGTACATAAGGATATCTATAAGGCCTGATGTTTGGAGGAAAACTTCCTGGAATCAAATGAATAGCATGATCATGATCACGAATAGGTAGGAGTCCTTTGGGAGTTTCAAAAACCTTTGAATGATTGTCCAAGACTTTTTGGAGATCTACATAAATAAATGATTTTGATGTTGGAACTTCTAGTGAGCATAATTGTGCAATTATGCCTCGTTGTTATTTATTTAGAAGCTTTGTCATGACATTAGAGCTTATTATATTTCTCGGCTTCCCTACAATACCCCGTAATTCGACTTCCTTTCCTTATGAAAAAATTTCAAGAAAAGTTCTTGAAAATTAAAAGCTACCATCCCCAAGTATTGTAAACATTTTACTCCTAGTACAACATCAGCACCTCCCATTGGAACGGAAAGCATTGGAATATTCAATACATATTCCCCCGTGGTTAGCTTGATATTGTGGCATTTTCCAGAGCAATTTATAGTTCCTCCATTTGCAACCATCACTTGACATTTTGGAAGTAGGTATAGGAAATAGTTCAATTCCTTGGCTACCTTACAATGAATAAAATTATGGGTACTACCTGAATCAATCAACACTATTACTTTTTTCTTCTTCATATGTCCTTCTATATTGAGAGTTTGAGGAGTGGTAATCCCTGCCAATGCATTACATGATATGGTCAGACTCATTTCTTCCTCTTCTAGGTTTGGTTCCTGGTGTATATCCTCTTCTTTTTCATTTTCTTCTTCCTCTTCACAAGCTATGTAAAATAACTTCTTCTCAGCACAATTATGACCTTTAGTGTATTTTCTATCACAGCTGTAGCAAAGCCCTTTTGCTGTTTTTTCTTCCAATTTTTGATGTGTCAACCTTGTAGATTGTTGAAATCTAAGAGTAGCAACATTTCCCTCCTTATAGAAGTGAGTGGTAGGCTTCCTTGTCGCCATAATTTTACATTCAATTTTTCTTGCCAACCTGGATGCCTTCTCTAATGAATAAGGTTCCAAAACGTGAACTTCATGTTGGATGTTATCCTTTAAAGTACCTATGAAGAGATCAATATTGTGTTCCTCTGGAATATCCGTTACCCTTATATTTAGTTTTTCGAAGTCCTTAATGTGCTCCCCCACTAAACCCTTTTTTTTGAGATTTATGAATTGTCTAAAGAAGGTGTTTCTCTTTGTATCCTCATAATGTGCTATCATTTCCTCCATAGAAATTGACCACGTGAAAATTTTTTTATAGGAGAAAAGCCATCGATACCATACAAATGTATTTTGTTCTAAATGTAAAGTTTCAATGCGTACCTTTTGTGTGTTTTGCACATTATTGAGATCAAAATATTGCTCCATCTATAGTATCCATGTTATAGGATCCTTTCCATCAAACTTCCTCATATCCATTTTTGGAATATGGTGGTTCTTCTTGCCAACATTAGAGTTTATGAAATCACGATTAGCATTTATTTTGTTCTCATAAGGACTTTCCTCCACTATATTTTGACCATTAGGAAACATTTTTCTATCAACTTTGTCAAACCTTCCATATCTGCTTTTAGATCATTCTTCATGTTCTCCATTTTTTCATCGATCTTAGCTTCCATGTCATCCATCTTAGACTCCATGCCAGCTTCCATGACATCTATTTTAGCTTCCATGCCATTCTTCAAACCATCCATCTTAGATTCCACGCCCTTCTTCAAACCATCCATCTTAGTTTCCATGCCTTTCTTCAAAACTTCCATGTTATTTTTTGTTGCTCTTTGTGAGAGCGAAATCTTTTGCACTTGCTCTTGTAAATTTGATATGTCATGTAGCCATTCTTCATCTTCATGAGTCATAGTAGAGCCATCTAAATTCTTAATGGGTGTTTAATTCTTTTTATGGGCCATTTTAGAATATAATACTGATATATATTCTACAATATGCCCTTGGAATCAATTCAACTTGATTCTTCAAGCAAGACTTATGCAATTTGAGAAAACAAAATACAGAGATATTACTTGATTTTGAGGGGCTCTATATTGAAATTGAATTATCTCTCTAATTATAGATCCTCAATATGTGAAATTTGGCCTTGTAATATCCCTCTAAAGCTTCTTTCAAATTTCATAGGTCTGACCTAATTTGGAAAAGTTTATCCAATCTCCCACAATGACCCAATTATGGACTAGTTCAGTAGAGCAAAGTTCTACAACTTTACAAGTGTCATTGTTTCCTCATTTGGCTCTAAAAATGATAGAAAAGAATCTAAAGTCAGTTTACTTATGGCCACTTTTTACAGCATTCCAATCCGACGCTCAGAGAGAGAGCTATGAATATTTTCCCATGATAAGCTCCTTGAGATGAAATTCAGGAGCCTGAAAAAGACCCAACTTCCAAAAATCATATCTCCGAAAATATTTTGAGCCAAGCTCTGAAATTTTGCGAAGATGTTCCTTAGGGTTTTGGCTTCACTCTCTAAAAATTTCCACTTCTGAGACTTCATATAAAAAATGTGATAGCACAAATTCCGCGATGACCTGTTTAGGTTAAATTCAGGAGCCTGCAAAGAGCCCTAACTTCCACAGATCAAATCTCCCTAAATATTGTGAACCAAGATCTGAAATTTTGCAACGACGTTCCTCAGGATTTGGGCTTCGCACTCTAAAATTTTTAGCTTCTAAACCTTCGTATAAAAATAGTTATAGCGAAAATTCCACAATGACCGGTTTGGAGCACCGAAAACCCTATAATCCAAACCCTCTGATACCAAATTTTGTGAAACCAGCTCCAAAACTAGAAGAAAAGAGATATCAATGCCTTATAAATAAGCCACTTCGAGGGGGAAACCTCCAATACATTACATGAATGAAAAATTCTATCATGATTCAAATTACAAAACCTCCTTTCTATATATAAGAGTCCATGGGAAACAATGTAATCCTATTGAGGCCACAATGTAATCCTAGCCGACCTAACAATGATAATTTAAGGGCATAATAATAACAATATGGGGGTTAAAAGGGTATAATAATAACAATAAGGGGGTTACACTAACAACAATAAGGGACTATACTAGTAATATATGGACCTAACACCTTCTCATCATCCACAAAGTAATTTTGTACCAATTATTCCTCCCATGTTTTGTTCTGTTTATTCAAAACCTTTTTCATGATAGCTTTTACAATACCATGATGACAGAGGTTCTCCTCTATATGTTCTTCCCTTTTCTTGTAGAAGTAGACATCTTCAACAAGGAAATTCTATGATAATATTTTTAATTGAAGTGCGTATCTTGGAAATTTCCAAGGAGATGAATATGAAACAAAAAAGCTAACCCAAAATGACCTTCATAGATGACATACTTCAATAGGAAAAATAAGATACATCGGTACTTACTTCTAAGGTAATATTGTGGAATTCCCTTGCTCCAGTACAGGTTTGAATGTTCTTTTGTGAGGAAGGGTGTGCATATATCCTTGTTGAAGAAATGGTGTTTAAAGAAGCACTCCCCTTCCTATGGAATTCCACAAGTTTGGGCTACTAGCTCCTCTACCAATTTGAACATAACATTACCCACCTGTGCTTTTTTGCCATTTAAATTTAGGGAAAAATACTTTGTCACCTCTGAATTATGTCCACTAAACTTTAGGAGAAGAGGCATCCATCCTACCTTCTCCAACTTTGTCTTACTCCATGGGTCAGTAACCAATAATGTAGGATCCTACGGCTCAAACCTCATGGTAGACTGCATTTTCAACATAGCTACGAGTGGGAGAGAGAAAAGTTGATTCAGTTTGTTGATATGGTTCTAAGACCAAGGATAATAGTTTAAAACCAGATAAAAACAAGAATAGCTTCAATTAGGAAATATTCGAGGTAGTGAGGGAACTTCTAATGATGCAGGACGTGATCATGATTGTCACCATGATCTATCTTGCAGGATAAATTTTGGTAATATAACCTAAGTATATATCAAAATAACAATTGGGAATACTAACTCATGTTATGACACAATGACTCATAGTTGTCTTATTCTGTGAGGGTGTCCATGACTCATACTTATTCAATTTCAAAATTTCTGTACCATTACCTTTTTACCTTAAATATTTTGATTCCAATCATACCTACTCGATCTTACCTTACAATGGTAAAGTACTTGGGTGACAACCACACTTTCCTCGGAATAAGACACCACCTTGAAACCATATCATATGAAAAATTGTATAGTTACATGGCCTCAACTAATGATGAAGATGATTAGTACTTGCAATATTCTTTAAAATAATGTTCTACCTAAAATTTGTTTTTCAGGAAATAGGTGATTTTGCTACAGGAAATGCAATTGTTGAACTTTTCTGCAGTAAATACCTTTGTAGAAAACCATATTCTCCATTTTTTGTAAAATTCACTGCACATGAATATAGGTGGTGAGTTTGAATGTGTATTGATCTCATTGGATTACTTGCCATTAAGGTCTCATTTTAACCAACATGAGGTATATCACCATTAATGAGAGTGAGGACCAAGGTATATCTGATGCATCATATCAGGTGTGGATGTATGAGATGTTTCCAAACCCATTATGGCTACAACAATGAACAAGCCATGATGTATCCCCATTACAACTAACGAAACAGCCTATTATTAAGGTATGTAATCTTGAAGGCATGAAATGTCTCTAATCTTGAACCCG
Organism: Pinus albicaulis; assembly: GCA_034641835.2. Taxonomy (NCBI): domain Eukaryota; kingdom Viridiplantae; phylum Streptophyta; class Pinopsida; order Pinales; family Pinaceae; genus Pinus; species Pinus albicaulis. Next base: position 1,315,095,256 of record CM076582.1, read on the forward strand.
AATAATTTTTTAATGTTGATTGGCCAAGATTGTTGGAAGCAGGGCCTTAAGAGATCCCACATCAGTGCAACACGAGAAAATGAAAAATTAACCGAAAGAAATAATTTACTTAGAAGATCCCAAAGGATATACTAACTTGTGATTTTAACGAGCTCAGGTCAGTTCTTGCTCACTAGATTTCAATTTTAGAGAGTCTAGAATACTGAAAAAGAACACTTCAAGGGGGCTCCTTTTTAGAAATTAGTCCATTTGGACCTGAAAAATGAATAAAATTATACCTAATAAACATTCCTCTCTTGTTCTACTGATCACGAGAAGGAAAAATTTGAGCTCATTCTATTATGGCGGAAAATCAAGAAGAGGTAGTGGAAGAAATGACTCACTTTCCAATCATTTCCAACTCCTTCTTCACAATTTATTCCAGAAATTCCTCCCAAGATTGGGGTTTATGATATAGCTTGGTTTTGTGCCCATTTACCAAGAAGGTAATGTTCCCATCATTAATTTTCTTAACCCGAACAGATCCATTATAAAACACTTTCTCAATTTCATAGGGGCCAGCCAATGTGTGTTAAATTTCCCTTTAAAATTCTTAAATTTTGAATCGAACAACAATGCCCAGTCTCCCTGTTTGAACTGATTTTTCTTAATGTATCTTTCATGCAATTTAGCCCGTTGTTGTTGGATCATATCAGTTTGCTTAAAAGAATCCTGCCTAATCACATCGAACTCATTAAGCTATAAGATTCTCTATTGTTGTGCTTCATTAAGGTCTATGCCAGATATGTTGTCATATTAAAATTTCTAATCTGAAATTAAAATGGAAGTAAATATTTTTTTTTCCATACACCAATTCATATGGAGAGAAGACAATTTTGTTTCCCAATGTGATACTCTAGGTGCACACTACCTTCGGAAGTTGATCATACCAATCCTTCTTATGTAATTTCATTTTCTTTGTTAGGATTGTTTCCAACACCTTATTTATTGATTCCACCTACCCATTGGCCTGTGGATGGTAAGGGGTGGAATTATAATGAGTAATATGATATTTTTTTACCATTGCCTGCACAATCTTGGACACAAAATGAGTACCATAGTTAGTAACTATTTCTTTTAGTACACCAAATCCTAAAAAAATATCAAAAAAAATAAATTCTACCACTGCTTTCTTCGTTGCTCTAGGTAGTGCCCTTTCTTCCACCCACTTCATAACATAGCCAGTACAAACCAAAATATATTTCTAAACTTTTGACAAAGGATTTATGGGACATACAAAGTGAAGATCCAACCTCACAAATGGTTTTATAAGAACTTGTGGCTGCAAAATAATTTCATCTACTATAACAAGTTGCCCGATTCTCTAACATCTATCACATTTACAAACTTACTCCTTTACATCTTGGAAAAGATTTCAGCAGTAGTAACATGAGCAGAGGATCTTATAGGTTACCTAATTGTTGAAAAACTTTCCTCCATAGGTTTCATGATGACAAGCTGTCAAGATACCATATATCTCATCCTCTCTGACAAACCTACGAATAATCAAATCAGGTCCGGTGAAAACCAGGTCTCCTTTTTTCCAAGAGTAATCAACACCTTTTCTAATAATTCTCTTTCCTGACTAGATAAGAAGTAAGGTGGTAACTTTTGGATAGAAATTTAAATTTCCATGTCTGCAAACCAAGGTGTTCTAACAGAAATAGAAATCAAATTCTCATCAGTAAATCTATCATTAGCAGGAATATCCTCACCTGCATGGTTGAGGCTAGATCGTAAATCAACTACCTCGTTTTTTTTTCCCAACCTGTCCAATACTGTGATGTAAAATTCCTGGAGTAGCAAAAGCCACCTAGTAATCCTACCATTAGTGACCTCTTTGTTCAAGATATATCTAATAGCACAATGATCATTACGTATAAAAACTTCGTAACTAGTTATGTAATGTCTAAACATATTAATAGCATAAATTACAGCAAGGAACTCTTTCTTAGTTACACTTAGTTCTATAGGAGTTAAATTTTTACTAACAAAATAGATAGAATGGGCTATGAGCCTTTCATTTGGCCCAATACTGCTCCTAGACTGAATCAGAGGCATCAGTGGAAATATATAAGGGAAATTTCCAATCTGGACCTCTCAAGACAGGTTATGAAGAAATATTTTCCTTAAGTGCTTCAAATGCAGCTTGACACTCATCACTCCGATAAAAATTCAAATTATTTAGTCAATAATTTAAACAATGGAGAGGCTAGCTTTGTAAAATTCTCAAAAAACCTTTTGTAGTAACCTTCATTTCCAAGTAAACTTCGAACTCCCTTTTGGCTAGTTGGTGGTGAACCCTTGTATTGCTCCAAGAGTGTTGAAACTCCCAGGGGTTTCCCTACTTTACTTTATCAACTCGGGGTTCATACAAAGTTTGAGGTGACAAAGCTATATACACAATAGATGAATTATGTTCATACCATCCTCTTCAACTTTAATATACGGTGCTATTTCTAAGGGTTCTCAGTGAAGTCGGTCACACTCCAATGAAACTAAACTCAATTGTTGAAAGGAAATGACATAAGTAAACTAAATTAAATCACTCATACGAAATGACAGAAATGAAACTAATTTAATTTATTATAGATTTCAGATTTGTATGGTGTGAGTTTAGAGTTTTTGAGTCCGGAATATCCACAGTGAGCATTTTTATGTCTACGTTTCAGGTCTAGAACAAGACCCATCATCAGGACAAATCCTGTTGAAAAGAGAGGAGGATACAAACCATAAATATACAAAGAGTGCATGAAAAGGAAAAGGACTGAAATGAGCAAAAAGAAACTAAACTATATTTCTGAAAATAAATAGGAGAAGGGAAACTAATTCTAAACAACAATTAACTTGGATAATCAGCTAAATGCACTCTATTTATCTTATGGTCTATATATCATTCTTCTATCCATGTAACTACGCTATCCATGAATTAATTCTAATTGAGAAGAGTGTTCCTTGGAAGAAATAAAAGGGCTAAAGGGGTGAATGGAGGGCTTAACGCATAAAATGAGGCTTAGAAGTGGAAAGCATGGGTTAGAACCTTGGAAAACCTTAGAATATGGTGCAAATGGCTTTGGAGAAGAAAGAACTCAACAATCCAATGGTAGAATGAAATGGCCGGAAAAAGTTGCAATGTGCGATGTCGCAATTGCAACTTAGCAAGTTTAAATGGATAGCAGTAATGATTTAATGGAATGAACTAAATGGTGCACACTTCTAAGTGCAAAGAGTGTTGATCAATGATTGTCATTGATGTCAACCCAAATAGCACCAGGGGCTACCCCCATATTGCATGAGAATTTTAACTTACAAAATTAATATATTCTTGGTCAAGAATGCTTTTTATGGTTTTTACTTGTCTAGATGTTACCATTGATATATGGCACCCCACGTAATTCTTCACGGTTCGAGAGATATTCATGTTTTAAGTTTGTACCCCGGTTAGTGGGATGAAACCCCATGGTGTTGTGGCATGGGTCATTGAAAAGTCATAATTAATACTTTTTTAGGCTCCTAAAATCCCTCCCACGTTCATTTATTGAGTCCCCTCTCAACCTAAGCATTTATATAAATTGTGATCCTCAGATCCTCCTACTGCAAGGGATTTCCCCATTTGAAACAGGTCATCATGAAATTGTCACTATAACTATTTTTCTACGAAGGTTCAGAAGCTAAAAGTTTTATGAGGCAAATCTAAAATCCTGAGGAAGGTCGTGTTGAAATTTTAGATCAAGGTGTGCAATATTTTTGGAGATAGGATCTGTGGAAGTCAGTTTTTTTGCAGGCTCTTGAAATTCATCTCAAATAAGTGACCTTGGGAAAATCATCATATATCTCTCTCTGAGTATTGGATTGGAATTCTATAAAAACTAGTAGATAGAGAATAGGTTGTAGCTTTTTTTCTATGAATTTTAGAGCCAAATGAAGAAACAGTGACATGTGGAATGTCATACAAGTTTTCTCTACTAAAAGAGTCCATAATTATGGAATTGTGAGAAATTGGGCATAACTCTCCCTTGAAGAATCAAAATAGGGTTAGAACTATGGCATTAGAAAGAAGACTTAGAGGAATACCACACGACTGAAAATCACATATTGGGGATCTGAAATAACAGAGATACACCAAATTCAATATCGAGCTCCTAAAAGGAAAAAAAAGCTAGATAATGTGTTTTCAAGGGCTGCAAAGGACCAGAATTTCTAACACAACAAAGAAAATCAAGGTGTAGCATAGGGTAACATAACAAGAGAAGCAACCAAGGTGCATAACAGTAGAAAAAATTTCATCACATAAAGTATTTAGGTGGGAAGCACTGCATACAGTCTCTGTAAAGGTATCATTGTACTAAGTCATTGTAAATACATTATTGTAAAAATTATTCAAATTTCTATCTGCCAAGAGTTGAAGAGGTAGTGTCGAGAGGTCTACAGTCATGATTAGGTGGTTGTGTCATAGTTGGGTTTATGCTCTAGCGTGTCTTCTTCTTCTACATCATTCTATATCATAGTAAAGTGGAATGCTTTCCCTTGTACGTGAGTCCATTATTATTTTATTCTTTTATAGGGTGGTAGGGTGGTGGTAGGGTGAGTTGTAGGTCATTGGGTGTTGGGGCATCCATTCAGTTGACTACTGAAGAATCTTGGGCGTTGGAGCGTCCATCATGTCGGAGCTGGAGAAGAACGCTTTTCTAGATTCTAAGAAGTTAGAGCTTTATTTTCAATTAGAGTTTAATATTAAAGAATTATTAGAAAAGCATTAGGTGGTTTTTGTCCTGGAGTGGGTTTCCACCTTAAAAAATGTGTGCATTTGTGTTCCTTTTGTTTACTGATATAATTGTACAAACATTGATAATAATTGAAGATTAAATAATTCTTTAATTAAAAGGAATATTGATTCACCCCCCCCCCCCCTCACTATTTCCAATAATTGGTTTCAGAGCTTGGTTCCTTCAATAGTAGTTTCACAAGTAGAAGGAGGTTATGGAGGATACCAAGAATGGTGTACAACTATTCAATGAAAATAATTATGCACTCTGGAAAGGAAGAATAGAATTCTATCTCTTGGCACAAGATTACGAAGTATGGGGCACTGTACAAAATGGATTTACATCAATCGTGGATGAACAAGGTAAGAAGAATTTTGTAAATGATGCAAAAGAAAATATTATTATTATCAATGGACTTATTTAAGTTTCTTATCGTAACGTGTTGGGTTGTAAACCCACAAAATATTTATGGGACAAGCTTGAGAATATATATGCAAGTGACTCAAATGTCAAAGAAGCAAAGCTTCAAATCTATAGAGAAAAAATTAAGCAACTCAAAATGAAAGAAGATTGCAACATTGTTGCATGCTTCCAATATGTTCATGAAATAATGAATACTCTGGAAGGATTCAAAGAGCCAGTTGACGAGAAGACTATTATATGAAATATCCTTAGAACGTTACCAGGGAGATTCAACCCAAAGGTATCGGTCTTAGAATACAGAAAAAATCTGAACAAAATCAAGAAAGAGGAATTACATGGAGTTCTCATAGCATATGAAATGAGACTTAATGAAGAAGAGGGTAATTCGCATCTAGAAACTGTGTTCATTTCATCTAAGAAAAAGAATAAGGACAAACAACCTTCAATTGAAAAGGCATGCACCTGGAAGTGTGAAGAAAAGGGAGATGATGGAGAAGGTATTTTAGATGAATATATGCTTACTTTACGAGAAAAATAATAATTGGTAAGGGAAAATTCAAAGGCAAAATTCCATTGTTATGTTTCGGTTGTGGTGAGGTTGGGCATTTTGTAGAAAAATGTATGAACAAAAGTGTTGGCAACTCAAAAGGAAAGAAGGGCTTTAATAAATTCAACAAGAAAGGATCCGAAAGGAACTTTCTCTCTAAAGAAGACAACTCATCATTCGATGAAGACAATTAAAGTGAAGAAGAAGCCAATGAGAGAGTATTTTTTCTGGCCAAGCACAATAAACAAGAGGTATCAAACAATGAAGAAGAAGGATTGACCATAGAAGAATTTTCTAAGGAAGCAATCAAGCTTATAAAAGAGCTCAAGGCAGAGAGGATCCGTTCCAATATGCTTGAGGAACAAGTTCAAGGTCTCAAAATTGATGTTGAAGAACACAAATGCATTGAAGAGCCACTTCAAAAGAAGCTGGAAGAAAGCAACCAAGAAAGGGAATAATTAGAAGCCGAAGTAGTCTCACTACGTAAGGAAGTGAAGAAAGGAAAAACTATCCAAAACTATGCCAAAATCTCAAGGGCATTGGAAGAACTCGTAAACAATCAACGATCTTACAAGAACAGAACTCGCATCAGTTATAAAGAAGAAGAAGAAAGACCTTCTACAACAAAATACAATGAAGCTATGAGATCTAACATGCATGTAGAATTCATTGGACAAGATTCGCAAGAATAGCCTTGGAATAAAATTCCTCGATGAAGATTTCCATCCAGGTACCAACATATTTTTTATGGCTACTATTATTCATGTGGAAAATTTGGTCATAAAGCTGTAGAATGTTTCACGTATCTCTAAAAGAGAAGAAGGATGGAACCGTGTCCTTTGGAAATGATGGATGTTCAAATTTTGTAGGATCATGTACCATCACTCTCGGAAGCAAAGATTCTCTAGCCAAAAATGTTCTATTGGTTGAAAATATGAATCACAATCTAGTCAGTGTTGGACAAATGTGTGATCAAGGACACACAATACTATTCAAATCCACAAAATGTGAATTTGGGGAAGGCAGGTATGGTGAAATTGTGGCTACAGCAAGTCGATCTCCAAACAACATATATGTTCTGGATGAAGCAAATAAACATGTCTAATAGCTAAAGAGGATGATATAATATTTGGTAGCAATGATGATCGACTAAGTAAGAATTTTGATACAAATATGCAAAGCGATTTTGAGATATATTTACTTGGTGAGCTGACATTCTTCTTAGGGCTTCAAATATCACAGCAAGAGAAAAGAGTATTTATATGTCAAGCTAAGTACATTAAGGAAATGCTCAATAAATTCAAAATGGAATATTGGAAACCCATCCTTACTCCGATGGTAACAGGTTGCAAATTGAGCATAGACGAATCATCTAAGGATGTAGATCAAAGGTTATAGAGATCTATGATTGGTAGTCTTCTAGATGTAACAACCTCCTCACCAGATGTTATGCAAGCAACTAGACAAGTAGCAAGATTCCAAGCAGCACCAAAAGAATCACATATTATTGCCATCAAAAGAATTCTTTGATATCTAAAGGGAAGAACAGAATATGGTTTGTGGTATCCCAAGGGTAAAAATTTCATTATTCATGCCTTTACAGATGCAGATTAGGCAGGAAGTGTTGATTATTGTGAGAGTACTCATGAATCATTAGAATATCTTTGCCAGAAGCTTTCGATTCTCCCAAGTTCCCATTAGATTTTCCTTATTAAAAATATAAAGGGGGAGTGGAAGTGTGTATAGGTCTGCAAGATGGTCGTGTGTCAGGGGGAGTTACCCTTTGCCATTGATGTTAAAGGGGGAGAGAATTTTGTAGGAAGAGGAGCCATGACCATAGGGGGAGTACTTGTGTTGCCATCAATTACAAAGGGGGAGATAGTTGATAAATGGTTGTCATTGATGTCAACCCAAGCAGCACCAGAGGCTACCCCAATATTTCGTGGGAATTTTGACCTACTAAATTAATATATTCTTGGTAAATAATGTTTTTTCTGGTTTCTACCTGTCGAGATGTTTCGGTTGATATATGGCACGCCACATAATTCTTCACGGTTTGAGAGATATTCATGTTTGAAGTTTGTACCCCAGTTAGTGGGCTAAAACACCATGGGGTTGTGGCATGGGCCATTAAAAAGTCATAGTTAATATTTTTTAAGCTCCTAAAATCCCTCACACATTCACTTATTGAAGCCCCTCTGAACCTAATCAATTATATAAATTGTGATCCTCATATCCTCCTAATGCAAGGGATTTCACCATCTGAAACATGCCATCCTGGAGTTTTCGCTCTAAATTTTTTTATATGAAGGTTAAGAATCTAAAATGTTTATGAGGTGAAGCTAAAATACTAAGGAAGCTCCTATCGAAATTTCAGATCAAGGTGCAAAATATTTTGGGAGATAGGATCTGTGGAAGTTAGTGTTTTTGCAGGCTCCTGAAATTCATCTCAAAGAAGTGACCTTGGGAAAATCCTCATATCTCTCTCCCTGAGCATCAGATTGGAATTATGTAAAAATTGGAAGATATTGCATGGATTGTAGTTTTTTCTCTATCAATTTCAGAGCCGAATGAAAAGCATGGACACGTGGTAAACCGTACAAGTTTTCTCTACTGAAACAACCCATAATTAGGGAATTGTGATAAATTGGGCATAAATATCTCTTGAAGAATCCAATTTGGGTCAGACCTGTGGAATTGGAAAGAAGACTTAGAGGACTACTGTAGGACCGAAAATCACATATTGGGGATTTGAAATAATAGGGATACACCAGATTCAATATCGAGCTCCTAGAAGGAAAGAAAAAGCTAGATGATGTGTTGTCAAGGGCTACAAAGGACTAGACTTTCTAGGGCAGCAAAGCAAGGCAAGGTGCCGCAGAGGGTAGCACGACAAGAGAAGCAACCAAGGTGCATAACAGTAGCAAGAATTTCATCACATAAGGTCTTCAATTGGGCAACATTTCATACAGTCTCTGTAAAGGTATCAATGTACTAAGTCATTGTAAATAAATTATTGTAAAAATTGTTCAAGTGTCTATCTGCCAAGAGTTGAAGAGGCAGTGTCGGAAGGTCTAGGATCATCATTAGGTGGTTGTGTCATAGTTGGGGTTATGGTCTAGTGTGTCTTCTTCTTAGACATCATTCTATATCATAGTAAATTAGACCATTTTCCCTGGTACAAGAGTCCATCCTTCTTTTATTCTTCTATAGGGTGGTAAGGTGGTGCCAAGGAGACTTGTAGCTCATTAGGTGTTGGGGCATCCATTCAGTTGACTACTGAAGCATCTTGGGTGTTGGAGCATCCATCCAGTGGGAGTTGGAGATGAATTTTTTTCTAGATTCTAGGAAGTCAGAGCTTTATTTTCAATTGGATTTTAATATTAAATAATTATTAGAAAAGAATTAGGTGGTTTTTATCTCGTAGTGGTTTTCAACCTTAAAAACTCTGTGCATTTGTGTTCCTTTTGTTTACTTCTATCATTGTACAAACAATGATAATAATTGAAGATTAACTAATGCTCTAATTAAAACAAATACTGATTCACCCCCCCTCTAAGTATTTCCAACAATTGGTTTCAGAGCTTGGTTCCTTCAATAACAGATTAATAGCTGGAAGGAGGTCATGGAGCATACCAAGAATGGTGTACCTATGTTCAATGAAAATAATTATGCACTCTAGAAAGGAAGAATGGAGGTCTATCTCTTAGCCCAAGGTTATGAAGTATGGGACAGTGTTCAAAATGGATTTACATCAACCAAGGATGAACAAGGTAAGAAGAATTTGGTAAATGATGCAAGAGAAAAGAATATTATTATCAGTGGAATTATTGAATCTTCTTATCATAAGGTGTTGGGTTGTCAACCACCAAACATGTATGGGACAAGCTTGAGAATACATATGCAGGTGACTGAAATGTCAAAGAAGCAAAGCTTCAAATCTATAGAGAAAAATTTGGGCAAATCGGAATGAAAGAAGTTTTCAAAATTGTTGCATACTTCCAATACATTGATGAAATAATGAATACTCTGGAAGGATTCGGAGAGCAAGTTGATGAGAAGAATATTATACGAAATATTCTCAGAAAATTACTAGGGAGATTCGACCCGAATGTATCGGTCTTAGAATACATTGAAAATATGGACAAACTCAGCAAAAGGGAATTACATGGAGTTGTTATAGCATATGAAATGAGACTTGATGAAGAAGAGGGTACTTTGCGCCTAGAAACTACGTTCGTTGCATCTAAGAAAACCAATAAGGACGAATATCCTTCAATATAAAAGACATGCACCTACAAGTTTGAAGAAAAGGCAGATGATGGAGAAAGTATTTTAGATGAAGAATATTCTTACTTTATGAGAAAACTAAAAATTGGTAAGGGAAAATTCAAAGGTAAACTTCCATTGATATGTTTCGGTTGTGGTGAGGTTGGGCATTTTGTAGCAAAATGTCTGAGCAGAAGTGATGGCGACTCAAAAGGAAAGAAAGGCTTTAAGAAATTCAAGAAGAAAGGATCCAAAAGGAACTTTCTCTATAAAGAAGACAAATCATCATCTGATGAAGACAATGACAGTGAGGAAGAAGCCAATGAGAGAGTATTGTTTATGGCCAGGCACAATAAACAAGAGGTATTAGGCAACGTGTTGGAAAAATACTGAGAGGGGGTGTGAATCAGTATTTTTAGAGCTTACTGAAAAGATTTCAACTTTTTCTATTACAGAATTTCATACGCGGCTTTGATGAACCCAAATCACATATACACGTGCATATGCTGAAAGAAACTACGGTATATTAATATAATTTTACAGATTATAAAAATTTTCAGGAACAGTCTTTAAATTAGTTTTCCAGTCATGCATTTGTTAGATAATCAGTAAATATGTGCAGTAACAGTATTATAAATCATCACACAAGTGAAACACACATGAACACAAATATTTAAAGTGGAAACCTAATTCAGGAGAAAACCACCGTTGTTGTCGTCTCTATATTCAACATTTATTATATGGAAAACTGTTTACAACATTGTACTAATGCAGGCTCATATCAATATGCATGCCTCTACCTGCAGAAGGCTACAACCTTCTCTCGTTCTCCAGATACTACTGGAAGGGAGCTCCAACCCCCTGATCTTGTTTACTAGCCACTCCTGGAAGGGAGCTTCAACCCCCCGAATAGAACACCAGCTTCTACTGGAAGGAAGCTTCTACTTCCATACTAAAGGATTCAACCCTGAGAACCACTATAGACCACGTTTCATCAATTTTCATACTGGATCCTACAGCTTCCACAACACACCTTGTAGGCATCTTTTCATCAGATTTTCAGACTGGACCCACTCCACACATTTAAGCTCAAAGAACATACATCAAACTGAAACTTATAACCCATTAAATTTATTCATTGAATCATCAACCAATCAACTAGCAACTAATCTTTAATCATAATCAACTAGCAGCATAATTAGGATTCAAACAACCCATATCTGTATGAAGACATCATTGATAGACAACAGTAGAACATTAAAAAAGATCAGACATTTCTTTTCGCACACTTCAGAAAAACCCTAGATACTATACGCGCTTTTTCTTCACTGAACCTATGTATATACGCACTTTCACAGAGACAAACCTGCATATATGTCTGCAACTATTTCAGAACTGGCCTTACATTCCATACACGCTTTTGCTAAAACTAACCTGCGTATATACGCTCTTTCGCTGAGATGAAACTGCGTATAGATCTGGAAACATTACAGGGCTACAAAACTCTTCAAAATAGATAAAAAGCTCAAATATTACCCTTCAATTCAGCAAACATTCACGAGATCACAGATCTAAACTTTCCATAAACAAATCTAGAAAATACATAGTCATTTCAGGTCTAGGGATCCTGATCCATGATTTTTTTCATAAGTGCATTATTAATTCAGATCTATCAATAAACTATAACCCATTCCATGTAGATATACTTCAGAGTGAAGTATTCATTAAATACCCTGAAATGTGCACACATTTTCACTATGACCTTCTTATCCTTATATAGATTTAGCCTTTACCAATACCATGAGCCAAAACCACACAACTTCCGATGGTATTCTTGGACAGAATCAAAATAGACAATACAACGCTCTATACTGTGGGCTAATGTTGTAAAACTAGCTCCAAAAACATAAGAAAAGAGATATCAACACCTTAGAAATAAGCCACTTCGAGGGGTCAACCTCCAATACATTGCATGAATGAACAATTCTTCGATGATACAAATTAAAAAACTTCCTTTCTATATATAGGAGGCCATGGGGCCATAATGTAATCCTAGTGGGGCCACAATGTAATCCTAGCTGACCTAACAATAATAGTTTAAGGGAAAAATAATAACAATATGGGGGTTACAGGGGTACAATAATAACAATAAGGGGGTTACAATAACAACAATAAGGGACTATACTAGTAATATAGGGACCTAACATGCCCCACTCCTTCAAAAAAGTTTTGTCCTCAATGCTTGAGTAGCTCTCAGTTCTCCTATATAAAATTCTCATCCTCCCATGTAGAATCTTCAGTGGTAAGTTCTTCCATTTGATGAGATACTCTGAAATTGATTGATTTCCTACCTATCGAGTTCTTATTTTCGTGACCACTTCAGGTTACAATATGATTTTTCCTTCCTCATCAAGTTCTGGAAATATTGTTTAAACTGGAAGATTTTCACCTATAACATTCTTTAAGCATGAAACATGGAAAACTGGATGCACTCGTGAAGAAGGAGGAAGCTCCAATTTGTATGCCATAGTACCAGTCTTTTGCAACACCTTTTAAGGACCATATTACTTTGGCGATAATTTATTATCCTTCTTAGCTTGCTTGAGGGACATTTGTTTGTATGGTTGTAGCTATAAAAATACCCAGTCTCTTACATCAAAACTTCTCTCGCTACAATGTTGATCTACCTGTTGTTTCATTCGATTTTGTGCAAATTCAGGTTATGTTTTAAGAGTTGGAGAACTTCCTGTTGATGCTCGATGTGATTTTCCACTACTTTAACCTTTCAATTTTATCATAAAGATGATGTTGTGGATGGTGGATGATATCCATAAAGTGCCATAAATGGGGTCATTTTTGCTGCAATATGAAAGGAAGTGTTATACCACCATATTGCGAGAGGTAACCACTTGACCCATTGTGTTTGTTTATCAGATACAAAACAACAAAGATATCTTTCCAAACATTTATTTACTATCTTAGTTTGACCATCATATTGAGGATGATAAGATGATCTATGAGCTAATTGAGTACCCAAACAAGATAATAACTCTGTCCAAAAATTTCTAGTAAAAATGGGATCTCTGTCGCTCACAATAACCCTTGGGTTTCCATGTAGCTTTTGAATTGTTTCCATAAATGTAGTATAAATGGTACTTGCTTTAAATGGATGAGATAATGCACAAAAGTGTGCATACTTGGTAATTCTATAAACTACCACCATGATGACACTCTTTCCTTCGGACTTAGGTAAGCCTGTGATAAAATCCATTGAAATCTCTTCCCAAAGTTGACTTGGAATGGATAAAGGTTGTAGAATTCCAGGGGGCTTAATTGTCTCAAATTCATTCTGTTGGCAAACCAAACATTCCACCACAAACTTTTGAATATTAGATTTAAGGCCATCCCAAAAGAATTCTTTCTTCACTCTATGGTAATTTTTTAAAAATCCTGAGCGTCCTCCTAAAGGAGAAGTGTGCAATTCCAAAAGAATATTTTGTTTTACTTGGAAATTCTTACAAAGATATAAGTGATCTTTGTACCATAATGAATCATTTTTCTAACTAAATGTATCAGATGTACTAGGATCTTTCTACAACTTTTGAATGAGTGTCCATACTTCTTTGTCCTTCTTCCATTCATCTCTTCCTTCGGTTATCCAATCTAGTTGGATAATAGAAATGGCACAAAGCAATGCTTCCACCTCTTCATTTTTTCTTGAGAGTGCATGATGAAGGTTAGCCCGCAAAACCCAGAATCTTCAAAAATTCTATGCATTTAATAATGCATTGCATTCACTGCCCAATTAACCTTCCAAGACAGGAAATTTCATACATTTCCCAACTGTGGAAGCTATCTTTCACATTAAAGTTATAAAATCATAAACACAGTAAATACATCTCAAGCATCCAAATTTTGAATGCTTCCTTAAACCATACCCATGTCTTAATTCCCTCATCCACCTGTGTTTACATCATTTCAAACTACAATCTGCATTTCCAATCCTCAATTAAACACTTTCATCCCAAATTCAAATCTTGAAACTCTTCATCAAACATTCGGACATTCCCATAAAAAATCTCAAAATATTATGGCTGGATTCAATTAAAGAGTGCGCCCTTAAATTTAAACTCCGATGCTTAATTCTCATATGTCTGCCCACTAACCTATTTAGTTTAAATCTCAAACATCAAACAGCTCGAAGTTTTCATTAACAAACAGCTTGAATTTTTCCATTTCAGCAACCTGCATATATGGTTTTACAACACGGATTTTCAAACAATCTCCATAAACAAAGGCGCCCATATATTAAGACTGTGTCTGGCAATCATTTTCATGTGTTATAACTTATATCTTACTCATGCTAGACTACGCCCTTCAGATTCTGGATCTCAACAATCGAACTATTCGACTCATGAGATTTATCTGTTTCAAAAGATCATTTTCATAAAACATACCTGTTTATTAAAACACTATCATCATGGCTTTGCTGTGGCACATAAGTTTGCATCTGAATGTCTCTGCGTTTTCCTCAGAGACTGAGGTTCCAAGTCAACTACAACATGCACTTTTTACAAATCATTACAATTCATTTGCATCCAAACCTAGAACAAATTCTGATAGCAAATTTTAATTGGATTTAACCTTCATACTAAGGCAATTGCTAAACCCAACATCGGTTTAAGAACTGATGTCGATTCCTATGAATCGAACCATTCAAATCAACTTATATCAATCAATGTCTTTACAAACGCAGATACAATGTGTAACATGATCGCTGCCAAATACCACAATTTCATCTCAGAGAAAAATGTTTCCTCTGCTCAACATACAGCCTTTCAACATGCTTCTGATGCAGAACAGAGACCAATAAAGCAGGAGAGCCAATGGTGCATATGCTCATTCCTTCAATCGATCTCCCATTTCTGTATTAACTGCATGTCTTTTGTTGAATCTAAACAATTCAAACTTGCGCCTTCATGCTTCACGCTACATTCTTCACTATGGCATTTTCATAAAGTTCAGATTTAATCAAAATCCAAAGAATAGTAAACCACGACTTACCAATACATCTCCAGGCTACACGTAGACTTTAGCATTCAACGCATCCACATTCAGAATTCACTTCCAAGTAATTTATAACACAATTTCTTCAACACCACCTCACAGTCGATCCTTCATTTCATTTGCCAAGTGACAGAACGTCCGGTCAAAAAAAATCTGTTTCAATTGACAGGATTAAAACGGAACTCTGCATTCAATATTAAAACAGAACTCTGTCTCGGTTTGCTTCGATTAAATCATGCTTCACACAATGTATACTTAATTCTGCATTTTATTTTCAATGTAATTTCATCTAGCTTTATGACTACCCTGCACCCTTACTTTATTCAATGCCTCCATGCATACTACCGATCAAAAATAAAAGCAATCGATTCATTCAACACACACAGTTTTCCTCTGCAATTAATAACATCGATTCTTTCGGCGCATGTGCAGAGTCACAATAGAAAGGTTATTAAAACCAAACGTATACAACATCGAACTCAACAATGTGCTCAAAAGTCAAAATCTACATTGTTATAAAAACAAGAATTACAAAAACTTTTCATTCATGGCCAGATATTCAAAATCCATGGCCCTTTCAGCTATGTATAGGAAAACCACACTCTCACTCTTTCCAACTATCTCAATGTATTTTTCTCTCAAAACCCCCTCCTATTTATACAATTTTAAAAATGATCTAATTTAATGCTTTATCCCTTCAATTCCTCAACAAACCCCTAAATCGATCAACATCCCTAAAGATAGATCTCTATCCCTAAAACCATTCAACTAATTCTAACTTAGACTCCATTATTAATTCTAAATAATCTAGAAACTAATTTCTCTCACATTTACAAATTCTCACAAATGATTAATTAAAATATAATTAATCACTCAAAATAATATTAATATTTACATGAAATTTAATATTTCTTCAAAACATGAAACCCCCTAGCTTAGATAAAATACAATGTGTTTTTCTCGGAGCAAATGCTCCTGCATCAGTGCATCTGCAACAACATTAAGCTTCCATTTTTTGTAGATTATTTCAAAGTCATAACCCAACATATTTGTGATCCATTTTTGCCACTCTTCTGAATATAGTCTTTGTTCCAAAAAGTGTTTAAGACTATCATGATCAATTTTTACCTTGAAGCATCTTCCCATTAGGTAAGTTCGCCATTTCTTTAGTGCATGCAGTATTGCTAACATTTCCTTCTTATAAATAGGTTTCTGTAAATACTTTCCTTTGATTGGACGACTTTCAAAAGCAATGGGTTTTCCTTCCTACATTAAAACCACATCAATTCCATTTCCTGAGGCATCACATTCCACGATAAAGGTTTTTGTCAAGTCTAGCCTAGCTAAGACTGGAGCTAGGCAGATTGCCTCTTTAAGATGTTTAAAGGCCTTAGTTGCTTCAGGAATCCATGAAAATTCATCTTTCTTCAATAATGTTGTTATAGGTGCTACTATTCTCCCATAATTCTTAACAAACTTGCGATAATGCCCTATTAACCCAAGAAATCCTCACAACTGCTTTTTGGTTGTGGGGACATTCCATTCCTTAATGGCTTTAATTTTGCTAGGGTCTACCTTAACACCCTCGTGAGATACAATATGACCCAGATATTCCACCTCTTGTACTCCAATGAAACATTTGGATGTTTTTTCATATAATTGTTTCTCCTGCAATAGTTTGAGCACCCTGTTAACATGTTGAACATGATCCTTCCAAGGCCTACTGTAGATTAGTATATCATCAAAAAATAGTAGCACAAATTTTCTAAGGAAGGGTTTGAAAATGGAATTCATCAACCCTTGAAATGTAGAAGGTGCATTGGTAAGGCCAAAAGGCATGACCAAAAATTCATAATGACCCTCATGAGTTTGAAATGATTTTTTTGGAATATCTTCAGTCTTCATTCTAATTTGATGATATCTTGAACGAAGATCCAACTTGGTAAAATAAATTGCTCCATGTAATTCATCCAATAATTCATCAATCACGGGAATGGAAAATTTATCTTTAATGGTGAGCTTATTGAGCTCCCTATAATCTAGACACATGTGCCATGATCCATCCTTCTTGTGTACCAATACTACCGGAGCAGAAAAAGAACTTTCACTAGGTTGAATTATACCCGTCTCTAACATTTCTGCAATCATAACTTCAATTTCGCTCTTTTGGACATAAGGATATCTATAAGGCCTGATGTTTGGAGGAACACTTCCTGGAACCAAATGAATAGCATGATCATGATCACAAATAGGTGGGAGTCCTTTGGGAGTTTCAAACACCTTGGAATGATTTTCCAAGACTTTTTGGAGATCTGTAGAAATAGATGATTTTAATGTTGGAACTTCTAGTGAGCATAATTGTCCAATTATGCCTCATTCTTATTTCTTTAGAAGCTTTGTCATGAAATTAGATATTATTATCTTTCTCGGCTTCCCTGTAATACCCTGTAATTTTACTTCATTTCCTTCTAAAAAAAAATTCAAGAAAAGTTCTTGAAAATTAAAAGCTACCGTCCCCAAAGAGTGTAACGATTGTACTCCTAGTACAACATTAGGACATCCAATAAGAATGGAAATCATCGGGCTATTCAATACATGTTCCCCCATGGTTAGCTCTATATTATGGCATTTTCTAGAGAAATTTATAGTTCCTCCATTTGCAACCATCACTTGACATTCTGGTGCTGAGTATAGGAAACAATTCAATTCCTTGGCTACCTTACAATGAATAAAATTATGGGTGCTACCTGAATCAATCAACACTATTACCTTTTTCTTCTTGATATTTCTTTCTGTCTTGAGAGATTGAGTGGTAATTCTTTCCAATGCATTACACGATATTGTTGAACTCATTTCTTCCTCTTCTAGGGTTGCTTCCTGGTGTATATCCTCTTCTTGTTCATTTTCTTCTTGCTCTTCACAATCTATGTAAAATAATTTCTTCTCACCACACTTGTGACCTTTAGTGTATTTTCTATCACAACTGTAGCAAATCCCTTTTCCTCTTTTTTCTTCCAATTTTTGTGGTGTCAACCTTGAAGGTTTTGGAAATGTAGGCATAGCAACACTTCCTTCTTTATACAAGTGAGTGGTAGCCTTCCTTGTTGCCATCATTTTACATTCAATTTTTCTTGCTAACCTAAATGCCTTCTCCAATGAATCGGGTTCCAAAACGCGAATTTCATGTTGGATGTTATCCTTTAAAGTACTTATGAAGAGATCAATCCTGTGTTCCTCTGGAATATCAGTTACTCTTATATTCAATTTTTGGAAATCCTCAATGTGCTGCCCCACTAAGCCCTTTTGTTTGAGATTTATCAATTGGCTAAAGAAGGTGTTGCTCTTTGTATCCTCATAATGTGCTATCATTTCCTTCGTAAAAATTGACAAAGTGAAAAAAATTTTATAGGAGAAAATCCATCGATACCATAAAAATGTATTTTTTTCTAAATTTAAAGTTGCAATGCGTACCTTTGTGTGTTTTACACATTATGGAGATCAAAATATTGCTCGATCTGTAGTATCCATGTTACAGGATCCTTTCCATCAAACTTCCTCATATCCATTTTTGGAATATGGTGGTTCTTCTAGCCAACATTAGAGTTTATGAAATCATGACTAACAATTATTTTGTTCTCATCATGAGTTTCCTCTACTATATTTTCACCATCAGGAGACATTTCTTGTATCAAATTTGTCAAACCTTCCATGTCTGCTTTTAGATCATTCGTCATGTTTTCCATGTTGTCTTTCATTTTTTCTTCAATATCATCCATCTTAGCTTCCATGCTAGCTTGCATGCCATCCATATTAGGTTCTACGCCTTTCTTCAAACCATCCATCTTCGCTTCCATGCCTTTCTTCAAAACTTCCATTTCATTTTTTGTTTCTCTTTATGGAAGAAAAATTTGGTGCACTTGCTATTGTAATTTTGATAGATCGTGTTGCATTTCTTCATCTTCATGAGTCATAGTAGAGCCTTCTGAAGGCTTAATGGCTGTTGAATTATTTTTACGGGGCATTTTTTAGAACCCAATACTGATATCTATTCTACAATATGCCCTTGGAATCAATTCAAATTGATTCTTCAAACAAGACTTATGCAATTCGAAAAAAATTACACACCTTTTTCTTAATTTTGAAGAGCCAGATAATGAAATTGGATTATCTCTGTGGTTATAGTGCTTCAATATCTGAAAATTTTCACTGAGTTAGCCTTTTTTATCCTCTTTTGAATGCCACAGGTCTGAGCTGATTTGGATTACTCAAGGTAAATTTATTTCCAATCTCCCACAATCATCTAATTATGGACTGTTTCAGTAGATCAAACTTGTACGAATTTCCAGGTGTCACTATTTCATCTTTTAGCTCTAAAATTGATATAAAATAAACTAAATTCCGTGTACTTGTGGCCACTTTTTACGGCACACCAATCTGATGCTCAGAGAGAGAGTTATGAATATTTTACCATGATCACCTCTTTGAGATGATATTCAGGAGCCTGAAAAAACACTACATTCCACATATCATATCTCCAAAAATATTGCGCACCAAGCTCTGAAATTTTGCAACAATGTTCCTCAGGATTTCATCTTTGCACCCTAAAAATTTCAGCTTTTGAAACTTCGTAGAAAAGAAGTTATAGAGAAACTTTCACGATGACCTGTTTGGAGTAGCGAAACCCTATAATCCAAAGCTCTTATACCAAATGTTGTGAGACCAGCTCCAAAAATATAAGAAAAGAGATATCAACACCTTCGAAATAAGCCACTTTGAGGGGGAAACCTCCAATATATTACATGAATGAACAATTCTTCAATGATACAAATTACAAAACCTCCTTTCTATATATAGGAGTCCATGGGGCCACAATGTAATCCTAGCCGACCTAACAATAATAATTTAAGGGAAGAATAATAACAATATGGGGGTTATAGGGGTACAATAATAACAATAACGAGGTTAAACTAACAAAAATAAGGGACTATACTAGTAATATAGAGACCTAACAGCTAATACCATGGTAATGCCCCTTCGTATCATAATTTTAGAGTGTAAAAGGAATACGTGACTTGGAGCATTCATATCCACGTGTATACACAACTTCTCTTCATAAAAACTATGTATATATTGATCCTGAATATATACATGGGTTGCCTTCATAAAAGTACTGTATACATTGCATCCATAAGCTAGTTGCCTTCACAAAAGTAGCATATACATTGAAAAATATTTCCTATTTCATTTTTGTGGCACTTACTGGAATTCCTTTCTCTGTCACATCTGAACAGACCTATAGAAATATCATTTTTACATATTTAACACATAGGTTTCTTATCAAAAGAGAACTCGTCAAGTAGGTTTCCATAAAGAGCAACTTCATCAAGGAGGTTGCCATCAAGGACAACATATTGCAACATATTTCCAAGGATCACCAAAAATCCCCCCCTTTGGACTTGATGGCAACCATGATGGTGTTTGATCATCACAATAGAAAATTACATTAATCATAACCATTATTCAAACACCAGAATAATCTCCCCCTTTGACATCAAGGGAAAAGGGCGTATCAAAACCAAAATAAGGTTTCTCTTCCCTTGTAGAAAGATGAGCTCTGAAGATCTGATGTGTGCTCATTTTACCATGCTCCCCCAGATTTTATGCTATATTTTTAAAATGATTTTTCAATGAAGTACATGACTCAACTGAGTATGACCTTTCTTATCACCAAGGACTCATACTTACATCAATGATCCGACTAGGTGGAATTACATATTTGACTCAACTACCCAACCAAGTGGGTTTACAAATTTTAACAAGTCCTTACATGACTGAATATAACAATTATACATCATAGATCTTCAGCATGACCTTTTCATCAAATTACAGATATGACTTTTATAACGAAGACCAAAGAATCTCAACCATGAGATCATAACACAGCAACCAATCAGAATGCCAACAATGCATCCTTTTCCACAAGACAAGTGCTTCCACTTAGCTTGTGCATCCTAAACACCTTCAACAAGAAAATTATCAAAGCATCTTCATCAAGGAGAAAAATATCAGAGAATGATACAACAACAATAATGATTACCCAACAAAACCACACTATTATGTAAATTTGACCCATATAATTTCTGTCAGCAAAACCCATACGCATTTTTATGCACAAAAACTCGCATATATACACGATTTTCCTTTATGAATCCCACGTACTGAATTTAATCTTCTGAAATTAAGTAGATTTGATCAGAGAGGCAAAGACAACTCCTAGCTTCCTTCTAAGATATTCGAATGCTTCCCTGGGAAGAGGTTTAGTAAATATATCAACAACTTGTTCTTTGGAGGGAACATACTCTAATTTACCCTTTTGTTCAAGCACTTGTTCATGTAAGAAGTGATACTTGATAGGAATGTGCTTGGTCTTGGAACACATAACAGGATTCTTTGAGATACTAATGGCACTTGTATTATCACACAAAATGGAGATGGGAGGATAACATTTGATTTGAATGTCTTGTAAACTCTACATCATCCAAAGTAGTTGCGTGCAACATGATAAACAACCACATATTCTTCTTCTGCTATAGATAAGGCAATATAAATTTGTTTCTTGGTGAACCAAGATACTAATATGGGCCCCATATAGAATGCACCACCACTAGCGCTTTTTCGATCATCAACATTTCCAGCCCAATCTGCATCTTTGTAAGCATGCAGAGTGAGATCAGCATTTTTTGGATACCACAAACTAAAGTCTTGACTCCCTTGTAGATATTTTAATATTCTTTTTACAGCCTGAAGGTGTGAATCTTTTGGATTAGCTTGGAATCGTCCAACAATCCCAACTTCATGCATAATGTTAGGTCTTGTCCCAGTTAGATAAAGTATACTTCCAATCATGGATCTATATTCTGGTTGATTCACCGTCGGAGAATCATCTTGAGAACTAAGGTTACACCCAGTTACCATTGGTGTACTTATAGGTTTGCAATCTTCCATCCCGTACTTCTTCAAAACTTGCTTGAGATATTTTTCTTGAGATAAAAATATGCCATCAGTTGCTTGTTGCACTTGTAAGCCAAGAAAAAATGTTAGTTCCCCAAGTAAAGACATTTCAAATTCTTGTTCTATAATGGAAGCAAATTTCTGACTCATGGAGTCTTCATTACTCCAAAAAAATATGTCATCAACATATACAACTACAATCAATAGCTTATATTTTTTCAGTTTTTGTGTATAATTTGCTATCAAAATATCCCTTTAAAAAACCTTTTTGATGAGGATATTTATCAAGAAAATAGTACCATGCCCTTGGAGCTTGTTTGAGACCATATAAAGCCTTTTTAAGTTTACATACAAGTTTTTCATCATTTCCCAAAATGAATCCTTCTAGTTGTTCTATATAAACTTCTTCTTCTAGATCACCATTGAGGAAAGAAGATTTAACATCCATTTGATAAAATTTGATTTGTTGAAAGCTTGAAAAGGCAAGAAACATTCTTATGGCTTTAAGTCTAGCTACAGGAGAAAACGTTTCTTCAAAGTATATACCTTCTTGTTGAGCATACCCTTTACAAACAAGTCTAGCTTTTTTTCTAATAACATATCCATTTTCATTTAACTTGTTTTTTAATACCCATTTTGTTCCAATAACATTTTTATCATGAGGTATTTGAACCAATTCCCAAGTATGATTCTTTTCAATTTGATCATGTTCTTCATTCATGGCTTGAATCGAACATTCATCTTTGCTATCTTGATTGACATTCTGTGGTTCAATAGTGGATACAAATTCCAGATAGCTGGGAGATACTACAATAGTTCTTCTTGTTTGGACACATGATCCCTTTTCTCACAAAATTTGAGATTCTGGATGATTCTTTTGAACATATCTAGATGGATCCTTTTCAGATAGATCTTCTTATGTTGCTTCATTGGGTTCACCTTCTATATTTTTGTTATCTGATGCAGGAAGATATACATCACATCATCTTCATTTTTTGTTGGTATTTCCCCTTTTTGAGCTGAGAGAGACTCATCAATTACAACATCAATGCATTCAACAATCTTCTAAAGTCTTTTATTGTAACATTTATATGATTTACATATAGAAGAGTAACAAATAATTGTTCCTTCATCTGCTCTAGGTTCAAACCTACCAAGTTTTTCATCATTGTTATTGATAAAACATTTGCTTCCAAAAAACTCTAAAATGCTTTATAGTTGGAAGATTACCATACCAAAGCTCATAAGGATTTTTATCACTGTTTATTGGAACATGAGCCTTGTTAATAATATTTACTTCAGTATGTGTTGCTTCTCCCCAAAATGTGTCATCTATTCCATAATCATTAAGCATAGCTCGAGCCATTTTTTGAACTATTCTATTCATTCTTTCTGCTATGCCATTTTGTTGTGGGGTACCAACTATAGAAAACTGTATTTTTATGCCTTGTTGTTCACATAAGTCAGAGAATTCAGCTGATATATATTCACCTCCTGGATCAGATATGAGACATTTGATTTTTAGATCTAATTCATTCTCAATCAGGGCTTTGAAGATCTGAAATTCTTCAAATGCTTCATCTTTGTGTTTTAGCAACCCAATCCAACACATTCTAGAGAAATCATCAATAAGAAGAATATAGTACTGTTCTCCACGAGGTGAAATTTCCTCATAGGACCACATAGGTCGGTATGAATGAGTTCAAGAGGCTTACTTGTTGATCCTTCTTTGGCACTGAATTGCACTATGGTTTTCTTACATAATTGGTAATATTTTCATATGGTACTTTCAGGCAGAGTAATGTTGGGAAGATCATGAACAACTTTCAATTTGCTAGATTTGCTGATTTGGGAGAAGCTCAAATGCCCCAATATTCTGTGCCATAACAAATTTTATGAAGATTTACCCAAGTAACATTGTTCCTTACAACTTTTCAATACAAACAAATTTCTTGGTGTTCTATTTCCTTTTATTATATTTTTTCCTGTGTCAAGATCACGTAATGCACATTCTTTTGAGCTAAAGACAACTTCAGTTCCTTGATCACACATTTGACTTACACTTAATAGGTTATGTTTTAATCCATCCACATACATAACATTGTTAGCATTCACCTTTTCTCTTAGAAAACAGAACCTTTTCCCTTAATAATAGCAGGAGTATCATTTCCAAAAGTGACATTATTTTCTCTTTCTAGAGCATTGTATGCAAGAAGTTTATTTTTGTCACCTGTCATGTGTTTTGAGCATCCACTATCAATGTACCATTAATTTTCTTCTCCTTATGCAAATAAAGCTATGCCACAGTTCTCAACCTTTAATTGCTTCTTTCTCCATACATTGGAACTTGAAGGTATATGCTCTTTTGGCTGAAGTTTGCTTCTGCATTCAGATTCTTCATGACCAAATTTATTGCAATAAGCACATTCAATTTCATTTTGAAGAGGAGAAAATTTGTTATACGTATTCTTCTTTATTTCAGACTCATTTATTTTCTTTCTTGATTCTCTGCTCATGATGGTTTTGTATGAAACACATTGAACAACTTTAAGACCAAAATTATGACATGACAAACATTGTCCATTAAGGAAGAAATTTATGCGATCATGGAACCTTCTATTTGTGTTTACTTGTTGATTGGAATTTCTCTGAAAGATCTTTCTGTTATTGTTCTTTGTATTGAGATGGTCATGCTTTACCTGTAAAGTTTCTTTGTTCCCTTGCTGAGTGACATAATGTTGTAGGCTCGTTGTAGCTTCTTTTAGATAGTCTGGTGCTGAAGACTGAGAGGATTATCTGACATATCCAAGATCTTTCTTTAAAAGAGGAGAAAATTGTACCTTGATAATTTCATCTAAGGTTTCAGACCCTTTAGAAAATCTAAGATTCAAAGTTTTCACTTTCTCAATTTATTTTCTTAGACTTACTATTTCCCGTTCTAATTTCTCATTGTGTTTCTCCTTTCCTACAAGCTAATTCTTTAAAGTTTCTAGGGATATTTTTTTTTTCTTCCAAACATATTTTGAGCTTATTGATTTCTTCAAGAAAATCATTATCTTCTAGAGCATCCATAAAAGTATCCTTAGCCTCACTAGAATCATTTTAAAATTCCATGAGAAATCTAACATCTTGATCAAATGCATCTTCACTATTTGATAACCCATCACTACCTTCATGAGTATAATAACTTTTTCTATTGCTAAAATGATTCTTATTTTCCCTTGCTATTTCCTTTCCTTTTTCATGAATTTCCTTATGAGAACACTTTGCAGCATAATGACCAACTCTTCCACAAGCAAAACATTTAAAAGGAAGCTTACCTCTGAACCTTCCAGTGCCAAGTTGTAGCGTCTTTACAAAGTTTACCTCATCTTCATCTGAAACAAACCCTGATCCTTCACTTTCTTGTACTTCTTTTCCTTTTCAAGGAGCTCTAGAGACAACTTCCTTGACTTCATATGGACCTCCTTTTCTCATTTCACTAGTTAGAATACCACGAAGTTGAAAAACAGTAACAATTTGTAGATCTTGCTTCTCTTAAATAGCAAATACTTTTGACTCAAATTTGGAAGTTAGAGATCTTAATACTTTTTCTACCAGAGTAGTGTTAGTTATGGTTTCTCCCAAATTTCTCATACGATTTACAATATCATCTAGATGTAAAAAGAAACTGGAAATGCTCTCCTCATTATGCATCCTTAGATTTTCATATTGAATTCTGAGAGTTTGGAGTTTAGAACTTTTTACCTTTGTATCACCTTCATAGCTTAGAATGATTTTGTCCCATATCTCCTCTGTTGTAGTCAACTACATGACTTTGACAAATTCAGATTCAGTCAGACTCCGCAACAATGCATTGACCGCCTTTGCATTCGTTTCATATTTCTTTCTTGCTGTAACATTTGTTGGAACTGAGGCTGGATATTGATACCCTCCTTCAAAAATAGCCCATACATCTGCTCCAAGAGACTAAAGGTAGGTTCTTGTCCTTGTCTTCTAGAATATTAAATTGTTTTCATTGAAGAGAGGAGGCCTGATAGATGTTGTCTCATCTTGATTGCTCATTTTGGCTGATATTCCTTCTAGTGGCTAAGCTTCTTTAGAAGGACTTGCTCTGATACCAATTGTTGGAAAAATATTGAGAGGGGGGGGGGATGAATCAATATTTTTAGAGCTTACTGAAAATATTTTAACTTTTTTTGTTATATAATTCCATATGCAGCTTTGATGAACCCAACTCACGTATACACACATATGCTGAAAGAAACTAGCATATACTGATATAATTTTATAGATTAGAAAACTTTTCAGGAACAGTATTTAAATTACTTTACTAGTCATGCATCTATTAGATAATCAATAAATATGTGCAGTAACAGTAGTATAAATCACCACAAAAGTGCAACACACATGAACACCAATATTTAAGGTGGAAACCAAATTCAGAAGAAAACCACCACTGTTGTCGTCTCTGTCTTCAATATTTATTATATGGAAAACTGTTTACAACATTGTAATAATGCATACTCATATCAGTACGCAGACCTCTACCTGCAGAAGGCTACAACCTTTTCTCATTCTCTAGCTACTACTAGAAGGGAGCTCTAACCCCTTGATCTCGTTTACCAGCCACTCCTAGAAGGGAGCTTCAAACCCCTGAATAGAACACCAACTTCTACTGGCAGGAAGCTTTTACTTCCATACTGAAGGCTTCAACCCTCAGAACCACTATAGACCACATTTCATCAATTGTCATACTAGATCCTACAACTTCCACAACACACCTTGTAGGCCTCTTTTCATCAAATTTTCAGACTAGACCCACTCCACACATTTAAGCTCAAAGAACATACATAAAAATGAAACTTATAACCCATTAAATTCATTCATTGAATCATCAACCAATCAAACAACAAATGATCTTTAATCATAATCAAATAGCAGCATAATCAACATTCAAATAACCCAGATCTGTATGAAGACATCATTGACAGACAACAGTAGAATAGAAAAACAGATCAGAAATTTCTTTTCGCACACTTCAAAAAAACCCTAGATTCCATACGTGCCTTTTCTTCATTGAACCCGTGTATATATGCGCTTTCACAGAGACAAAACTGTGTATATATTTGCTACTATTTCAGGATTGACCTTAGATTCCATACACACTTTTGCTGAAACTAACCTATGTATATACGCGCTTTCGCTGAGACTAAACTGCATATAGGTCTGTAAACATTACATGGCCACGCAACTCTTTAGAACAGATAAACAACTTAGATCTTACCCTTCACTTCAACAAACATTTGCCAGATCATAGATCTAAGCTTTCCATAAACAGATCTAGAAAATACATAGTCATTTTAGGTCTAGAGATCCTGATCCATAATTTTATTCATAGGTGCATTATTAATTCATATCTATCAGTAAAATGCAACCTAATCCATCTAGATATACTTCAGAGTGAAGTATTCATTCAATACCCAGACATGTGCGCACATTTGCACTATGATCCTCTTCTCCTTATACATTTTTAGCCTTTACCAATACCATCAACCAAAACCACACAACTTTCGATGGTATTCTTGGATGGAATCAAAATATACAATACAACACTGATTACTATCCACTAATACCATGGTAATTCCCCTTGGTATCATAATTTTAGAGCGCAAAAGGCATACACGACTTGGAGGGTTCGTATCGACGTGTATACGTAAATTCTCTTCATAAAAACTGCATATATACTAATCCTGAATGTATACATGGGTTTCCTTCACAAAATCAGTGTATAAAATGAATCTATTCACGGGTTTCCTTCACAAAAGTAGTGTATACATTGAAAAATATTTCCTATTTCATTTTTGTGGCACTTACTGGAATTCCTTTCCCTATGACATCTGAACAGACCTATAAAAACATCGTTTTTACATCATTAACACATAGTTTTCTTATCAAAAGAGAACTCATCAAGTAGGTTTCCATCAAGAGAAGATTAATCATGTAGGTTTCCATCAAGGACAACATATTGCAACATATTTCCAACAATAGCCAACACAACGAAGAAGAATGATTGACCGGAGAAGAATTTTCTAAGGAAGCAACCAAGCTTGTAAAAGAGCTCAAGGTAGAGAAGATCCGATCCAATACTCTTAAAGAACAAGTTCAATGTCTCAAAAATGAAGTTGAAGAAAACAAATGCATTGAAGAGTCACTTCAAAAGAAGTTGGAAGAAAGCAACCAAGAAAGGGAAGAATTAGAAGCTGAAGTAGTTTCGTTGCATAAGGATGTGAAGAAAGGAAAAACTATCCAAAACTATGCCAACAGCTCAAGGGCATTGGAAGAACTCATCAACAATCAATGATCTTACAACGATATAACCATCATCGGTTACAAAGAAGAAGAAGTGGGACCTTCAACAACAAAATACAATGAACCTATGAGATCTGACATGCATGTAGACTTAATTGGACAAAACTCGCAAGCACATTCTTGGAAGAAAATTCCTCGACAAATATTTCCATCCAAGTACCAACATATTTTTTATGGCTACTGTTATTCATGTGGAAAATTTGGTTATAAAGTTGTAGAATGTCACACGCACCCTTGGAACGAATACAATTCTAGGAGATTTGTCAAATATGAAACTCCCGAGCTCAGTGAAAAATCAATAGATTTGAACATTTAAGAAATAATATTGAATGTTACAAATGTCGAAACTTTGGACACATAGCCAGAGACTGCAGAATTGAAAATCCTCTGCAATAATCTTCGAAGCCACAGAATGAACGAACATGGAAGAAGAAGAAGATTGATAATTGTGCTCTCACTCTCAACGCTCAAAACAAAAAAGAAGTGCGGTATGTTGATAGCAGTTTCTTAATGCATATGACTAGAGATAGAAAGAAATTTGTATCTCTAGAAGAGAAGAAGGATGGAGCCGTGTCCTTTGGAGATGATGGACATTCAAATGTTATAGGATCAGGTACCGTCACTCTCGGAAGCAAATATGCTCTAGCCAAGAATGTTCTATTGGTTGAGAACATGAATCACAATCTGCTCAGTGTTGGAAAATTGCATGAAAAAGACACACTATACTATTCAACTCCACAAAATGTGAAATCAGGGAAGGCAGGTATGGTAAAATTGTGGCTATAGCAAGTCGATCTCCAAACGACATATATATTCTAGATGAAGCAACTAAAGCATGTCTAATACCTAAAGAGTATGATATAATATTTGGTAGCAATGATGGTCGACTAAGTAAGAAGATTGCTGCAAAGATTCAAAGTGATTTCGAGATGTCTTTACATGGTGAGCTGACATACTTCTTAGGGCTTCAAATATCTAAGCAAGAGAAAGGAATATTTATATGTCAAACTAAGTACATCAAGGAAATGCTCAAGAAATTCAAAATGGAAGATTGGAAACCCATCCTTACTCCATTGATAACAAGTTGCAAATTGAGCATAGATGACTCATCTTAGGATGTGGATCAAAGGTTGTACAGATCTTTGATTGGTAATCTTCTAGATGTAACAGCCTCCTGACCAAATGTTGTGCAAGCAGTTGGACAAGTAGCAAGATTCCAAGCAACACCAAAGAATCACATATTATTACCATCAAAAGAATTCTTCGATATCTAAAGGGAACAACAGAATATGATTTATGGTATCCAAAGGGTAAAAATTTCATTGTTCATGCCTTTACAAATGCAGACTGGGCAGGAAATGTTGATTATCATGAGAGTACTCATGAAGCATTGGAATATCTTCACCAGAATCTTGGGATTCTCCCAAGTTCTCATTATTTTTTCCTTATTCAAAATATAAAGGGGGAGTGGAAGTCTGTACAGGTCCGCAGAATGGTTACGTGTCAGGGGGAATTACCCTTTTCCATTGATGTCAAAGGTGGAGAGAATTTTTTAGGAAGAGGTTTCATGACTGCAGGGGGAGTACTTGTGTTTCCATCAATGCGAAAGGGGGAGATTGTTGATTAGCGGTTGTCATTGATGTCAACCCCAGCAGCAGTACGGGCCACCCCAATATTTCATGGGAATTTTTACCTATAAAATTAACATATTCTTTGTGAAGAAATATTTTTATGGTTTCTACTTTTCGAGATGTTTCCGTTGATATATGGCATGCCATGTAATTCTTCATGGTTTTAGAGATATTCGTCTTTGAAGTTTGTACCCCAGTTAGTGGGATAAAACCCCATGGGGTTGTGGCGTGGGATATTGAAAAGTCATAATTAATATTTTTTAAGCTCCTAAAATCCCTCACACGTTCACTTATTGAAGGCCCTCTCAACCTAATAATTTATATAAATTGTGATCCTCATATCCTCCTAATGCAAGGGATTTCACCATCTGAAAGAAGGTCATCATGGTGTTTTCGCTATAAATTTGTTTCTACGAAATTTCAGAAGCTTTAATTTTTATTAGTGGAAGCCAAAATCATGAGGAAGTTCCTATAGGAATTTTGGATCAAGGTGCAAAATATATTTTGAGATATGATCTGTGGAATTCAATGTTGTTGCAGGCTCCTGAAATTCATCTCAAATACGTGACCTTGGGAAAATTTTCATATACCTTTATCTGAGTATCAGATTGGAATTATGTAAAAATTAACACATAGTGCATGAATTATAGTTTTCTCTCTATCAATATCAGAGCCAAATGAAGAAATAGTGACACATGTTATGTCGTACAACTTCGCTCTACTAAGAAAATCCATAATTAGGGAATTTTGAGAAATTGGGCATAAATCTCCCTTGAAGAATCCAAATTAGGTCAAACCTATGGCATCGGAAATAAGACTCAGAGGAATACTATAAGACTTAAAATAACATATTGGGGATCTGAAATAACATAGATACACCAGATTCAATATCAAGCTCTTAGAAGGAAAGAAAAAGCTAGATCATATCTTGTC
This sequence comes from Pinus albicaulis, assembly GCA_034641835.2. Classification (NCBI taxonomy): domain Eukaryota; kingdom Viridiplantae; phylum Streptophyta; class Pinopsida; order Pinales; family Pinaceae; genus Pinus; species Pinus albicaulis. The sequence continues at coordinate 1,315,126,314 of CM076582.1, forward strand.
AAGGGCTGCAAAGGACCAGAATTTCTAGGTTAGAAAAGCAAAGCAAGGTGCAACAGAGGGTAGCATGACAAGAGAATCAGCCAAGGTGAATAATAGCAGCAAGAATTTCATCACATAAATTCTTCAAGTGGGTAGCACTGCATACAGTCTCTGTAAATGTATCATTGTACTAAGTCATTGTAAATACATTATTGTAAAAATTGTTCAAGTGTCTATCTGCCAAGAGTTGAAAAGGCAGTGTCAGGACGTGTAGGATCATCATTAGGTGGTTTTTTCATAGTTGGGGTTATATTCTAGTGTGTATTATTCTTATACATCATTCTATATCATAGTAATATGGACCATTTTCCCCGGTACGGGAGTCCATTCTTCTTTTATTCTTCTATAGGGTAGTAGGGTGGTGCTAGGGTAAGTTGTAACTCATTAGGTATTGGGGCATCTGTTCAGTTGACTACTGAAGAATCTCGAGTGTCGGAGCATCCATCTAGTGGGATTTGGAGAAGAATTCTTTTCTATATTCTAGGAAGTCGGAGCTTTATTTTCAATTGGAGTTGAATATGAAAGAATTAATAGAAAAGCATTAGGTGTTTTTTGTCCCGAAGTGGGTTTCCACCTTAAAAAATGTGTGCATTTGTGTTCCTTTTGTTTACTACTATCATTGTACAAACACTGATAATAATTTAAGATTAACTAATGCTCTAATTGAAAGGAACACTGAGTCGCCCCCCCTTTCAGTTTTTTCACCAATTGGTTTCAAATCTTGGTTCCTTCAATAGCAGTTTAACATCTGGAAGGAGGTCATGGAGCATACCAAGAATGGTGTACCTATGTTCAATGAAAATAATTATGCACTCTGGAAAGGAAGAATGGAGGTCTATCTCTTGGCACAAGGTTACGAAGTATAGGACACTATTCAAAATGGATTTACATCAATCGTGGATGAACACGGTAAGAAGAATTTGGTAAATGATGCAAAAGCAAAGAATATTATTATCAGTGGACTTATTGAATATGCTTATCAAAAGGTGTTGGGTTGTAAAACCACCAAAAAATTATGGTACAAGCTTGAGAATATATATGGAAGTGACTCAAATGTCAAGGAGGCAAAGCTTCAAATCTATAGAGAAAAATTTGAGCGACTTAGAATGAAAGAAGATTGCAACATTGTTGCATACTTCTAATTCGTTGATGAAATAATGAATAGTATGGAAGGATTGGGAGAGCCAGTTGATGAGAAGACTATTATACGAAATGTTCTTAGAACGTTACCAAGGAGATTCAACCCAAAGGTATCAATCTTAGAATAAAGTGATAATCTGGAAAAACTCAACAAAGAGGAATTACATGGAGTTCTCATAACATATGAAATGAGCCTTGATGAAGAAGAGGGTACTTCACATCTAGAAGCTATGTTCATTGCATCTAAGAAAACCATAAGGACAAGCAACCTTCAATTGAAAATACATGCACCTGCTAGTATGAAAAAAAGGGAGATGATGGAGAAGGTTTTTCAGATGAGGAGTATGCTTACATTACAAGAAAACTAAAAATTAGTAAGGTAAAATTCAAAGGTAAACTTCGATTGATATGTTTCGATTGTGGTGAGGTTGGGTATTTTGCAGAAAAATGTAGGAACTAAAGTAATGGCAACTCAAAAGGAAAGAAAGGCTTTTAAAAATTCAACAAGAAAGGATCCAAAAGGAACTTTCTCTCTAAAGAAGACAAATCATCATTCGATGAAGACAATGACAGTGAAGAAGAAGCCAATGAGAGAGTATTGTTTATGGCCAGGCACAATAAACAAGAGGTATCAAAAAACGATGAAGAAGGATTGACCATAGAATAATTTTCTAAGGAAGCAATCAGGCTTATAAAAGAGGTCAAGGCGAAGAAGATCCATTCCAATACTCTTGAAGAACAAGTTCAAGGTCTCGAAATTGAAGTTGAAGAACAAAAATGCATTGAAGAGTCACTTCAAAGGAAGTTGGAAGAAAGAAACCAAGAAAGGGAAGAATTAGAAGCCAAAGTAGTCTCACTGCATAACGAAGTGAAGAAAGGAAAACCTATCCAAAACTATGCCAATAGCTGAAGGCCATTGGAATAACTCATCAACAATCAACGATCTTACAATGACAGAACTGGCATCGATTGCAAAGAAGAAGAAGCATGACATTCTACAACAAATTACAATGAACCTATGAGATCTGACATGCATGTAGACTTCATTGGAAAATATTCATAAGAACAACCTTGGAAGAAAATTCCTCGACGAAAATTTCCATTCAGGTACCAACATATATTTTATGGCTACTATTATTCATGTGGAAAATTTGTTCATAAAGCTACAAAATGTCACACGTACCCCAGGAATGAATATAATTCTAGGAGATCTATCAAATATGAACCTCCTAGGGCTCAGCGAAACATCAATAGATTTTAACATTTAAGAAATAATATTGGATGTTACAAATGCCAAAACTTTGGTCACTAGCCAAAGACTGCAGACTTGAAAATCCTCGAGAAGAATCTTCGAGGTCACAGAATGAACAAACATGAAAGAAGAAGAAGATTGATAATTGTGCTCTTGCTCACAATGTTCAAAACAACAGAGATGTGTGGTATGTTAATAGCTGTTTCTCAACGCATATGATTGGAGATAGAAAGAAATTTGTATCTCTGAAATAGAAGAAGGATGGAACCATGTCCTTTGGAAATGATGGATGTTCAAATTTTATAGGATCATGTACCATCATTCTCAGAAGAAAATATGCTCTAGCCAAGAATGTTCTATTGGTTGAGGACATGAATCACAATCTTCTCAGTATTGGACAAATGTGTGACCAAGGACACATAATACTATTCAACTCAACAAAATGTGAAATTAGGGAAGACAGGTATGGTTAAATAGTGGCTACAACAAGTCGATATCAAAAAAACATACATGTTCTGGATGAAGCAACCAAAGCATGTCTAATGGCTAAAGAGGATGATATAATATTTGGTAGCAATGATGATTGACTAAGTAAGAAGTTTTCTACAAAGATGCAAAGTGATTTCGAGATGTCTTTACTTGGTGAGCTGACATACTTCTTAGGGCTTGAAATATCTGAGCAAGAGAAAGGAATATTTATATGTCAAGCTAAGTACATCAAGGAAATGCTCAAGAAATTCAAAATGGAATATTGGAAACCCATCCTTACTCCGTTGGTAACATGTTGCAAATTGAACATAGACGACTCCTCTAAGGATGTGGATCAAAGGTTGTACAGATCTATGATTGGTAGTCTTCTAGATGTAACATCCTCTTGACCAGATGTTATGCAAGCAGTTTGACAAGTAGCAAGATTCCAAATAGCATGAAAAGAATCACATATTATTGCCATGAAAAGAATTCTCTGATATCTAAAGGGAACAACAGAATATGGCTTGTGGTATCTCAAGGGTAACAATTTCATTATTCATGCCTTTACAAGTGTAGATTTGGCAGGAAGTGTTTGTTGGGAAAAATACTGAGAGGGGGGGGGGGTGAATCAGTATTTACTACATACTCAAAACTTTTCACTTTTTCATTCCTTAAAACCCATACGCTACTTTCCTTTAGTAAACTCGCGTATACACGCAGATATCTTTTATGCAACTAGCGTATACACAGAGATCTAGTTATTTCATTAGTTCTTTGCTTTATATCATTCCATCATTCATTCATCAGATGTTCAATAAACAGTAAACATGTGCAGTAAGAACAGAATAAGCCATCACACAAAGCATCACACATGAACACCAGGATTTTTAGGTGGAAACCCAAGTCGGGAGAAAACCACCGCCCAGCTTGCTCGGGCCCTTCAATATTTTATTATAGAGAAAGCATCTTACAACATATGTCAGCATTCTCACTGAAGACGCAGTACCCACCGTTACTGCTTACTGGCCTCTCCTGGAAGGGAGCTCCAACCCCCCCCGACCGCTATACTTCTTCTTCCCCTCTCGGGAAGGGAGCCGAGGGGGGGATCAGCCTTCTCCTGGAAGCGGGAGCTACGACCTCTTGATCTTGCCACCACCTTCTCCGGAAGGGAGCTAAGCAACCTTCGACCCATGCCGGCAAAACCCTCAGCACTCCTTTGGACCACGTTTACGTTCATCAATTTTTGGCATCGGACCTTTTTCCATACTTTTTTAAGCTCAAACATATATCACTACCGTATACTTATCAATTCGTACAAATACGTATTAGATAGCGAGAATACAACAGAACAGACATCGTACATTTATACCCCATGCTCAAAGAAACCCTAGCCTACAGTATACGCGCCATTTCATCGATGTCGCGATACACGCGTTCGTTCACACAATGTTGTATACCTTTGTACATATTTCATTGCGCAGTCGCGCTTTCTCTTCAGCGAAGCCGCGTATATACGCGCTTCCTCTGCGGCGAACTAGCGTATAGGTCTTCAATTATTATAGAGCAGCATGCTTCTTCATATCAGATATTCAGTTCAGATTTACCCTTTTACTTCAGACAGATGTTCGCCTCATCTCAGATCTAAGCCTTCCATAAACAGACCCAGTAGATACAAACACATTTCTTGACCAGATATCCCGCTCATCATTTCTTCATAGGTGCATCATAGATTCGCATCTATCAATTAAGTATAACCCTTTCCATCTGGGGACATACCAAGAGAAGTATTCATTCATGCCGTAAATCTTGCCCCACTCTTATGATTTGCACAATGAATTTCTTCTCCTTATATAGGTTTACCCTTTTCAATACCATAAGCCAAAACAATACCATGAGCCCAAAACTACATTACTTCCGATGGTATTCCTGGACGGGGTCATTTAGACGAATCATTACCCAATACAATGGGTCAATACCATGGTGATTACCCCTGGTTTTGCACTTTTAGAGCGCTTTAGCCCATACGCGACTTGGCACGTTATTTTCCGCGTGCATACGCGACTTCCCTTAGACAAATCCGCGTATTCCTTGAAACATACTTTTTCATCATAGATCTAGCACATGCTAAATTCCTTTCTTCACCCGCTCGTACACCGTAGATACACCATACGTAGCTCATCAAGAACATATTCTATCAAGCACAACTTCATCAAGTAAGTTGTCATCATCTTTACTCAAATGGGTTGCTATTGTTAATAAACATCACACTATATTGCTAATAAACATAATATCACATCAGATTTTCATCATTTACCAAGCTCATTAGGTCAAGAATAACTTCATCAGGTGGTTTGCCATCAAGGACAACACATGTCAACAGTTGCATGTCTTCATCTTCATTCAGTGGGTTGCCATCAAGGACAACACTCTGCATCATATTTCCAACAATCTCCCCCTTTGGACTTGATGGCAACCATAATGGTGTTTGGTTACCACAACAGATAGGTACATTAAGAATACAAGGACACCATGTCACTCTCTCCATTTTTGACACCATTCTTTCTCTTCATTCAAACACCATGTCACTCTCCCCCTTTGACATCAAGGGCAAAGGGTGGATCAAAACCAACACACTCTCCCCTTTTCTCCTCATGTAGAAGAAGCGTTCTGCAGATCTGATGAAACCATGACCAAGCTCCCCCTGAGTTCATGCTGAATCTTCAAAACATATTTTCCAATGAAGTACATGACTCTATGACTTTCCTATCACCAATGACTCATACTTACACCAAATATCCAACCAAGTGGATTTACATATAAGACTCAAGTACCCAACCAAGTGGGTTTACGCATTTCAACTCAGCTACCCAACCAAGTGGGTTTACAAAATTTGACTCAGCTACCCAACCAAGTGGGTTTACAAATTTGACAAGTCCTTACATGACTGAAAATTACAATTTTACATCATGTGTCTCAACAAGACCTTTTCATCAAATTACAAATATGACCATTTATGACCAATACCAGAAAGTCCTCAAGCAAGAGAACATATTTCAGAGCCATCATAGTGCCAAAAATGCATTATACTCAGCAAAGCTAATGCTCCCCCTGAATCTGTGCATCCACGCATCCTTTTCATATGACTAAGGCTCCCCCTTAGTTTGTGCATCCTGAACACTTCCACCAACAAATCATCAAGGAATCTCTATCAAAACATTCAAAATAGAATTATGAGCACTAAAACACCAG
>CM076582.1:1315132564-1315224699 GCA_034641835.2 Pinus albicaulis
CAGAGATACCAGAGATACCAAACAGCACTGCATCTGTGCTGAAAAGAGCTGACTCCAACCAGAAAAATGTCAGCAATTAGACATACGCGGTTCTCTGTGCAGGAACTCGCGTATATACGCGACTGTGTTTTAGGAAACCCGCGTATCCAAAACCATCTTCTATATTTTGACCAGATCTGATCCACTGTGAGAAAAAGACAGTGTTCAGCTTCTTTCTGAGATATTTGAAAGCTTCCCTGGACTACAGATAGATAGAACAGTGTAGTTGTGTCTTCAAGCGTCATCCAATGGTGGTAGCATGAGCGCATTAATAACCAAGTCTTCAGATTCCGTGCATCATCAATACATTCTTTCCAAGAGAGATTATCATACCAGAACAACATCTTCAAATATGTGTCAAGCAATCATCCATGTGGTCCAGAATCATCAAGATCTTCAAGATTTAACATGAAGTAGCATATGTAGGCAAAAGATCTCCACCATAGTAATAAACTTTGCATGATTTATTTCTGAATCAAACGACTTCCAACTCATCCATGTGCGAGCATAAAAGATACTTTTCAGTAAACAGGGATCAACATCTCATCATAATAAATCATGTACCAAGTCATCATCATTTAAGCATGAGTATCACAATAGCCAATAATAATCAGTCATATTGCCAACAATGCAATCATTAGTATTCAACCTGCTGCTCCTCCTGAACCAGTGCTCCTCCTTAACTTGTGCAATCTGTATACCTTTATCATCAAGTGATCAGCAACAATATCTGCATGGTCTGACCTTATCTCTGAATCATAAGACTTTCATCTTAGCAACGAATACTCTTCATCAACAAGTAAACAGGACTCATCCATAATCTTCAACAAAAGTAACCAAGTATCATATCATAATTATTTAAAACTGAGAAACTAAGCCGATATAGAGTCAATGATACAGTTATTATCAGTCAGACTGATGCTCCCCCTGAACCTCTGCTCCTGATCTTTAGCTAAAAAAAAAAAATTATCTTATCATCAATGCATACGCGACTGTGTCTGCTGGAACTCGCGTGTATACGCGACTTTTGCTAATAGAACCCACGTATGGAAAGTGAAGCATAGAAATTTTTTCACATTCCTTCATCTCCCCCTGAACTTGTACTTCCTGTACCTGTCTTCTTCATATCAGATGCTCTGTCAGAAATACATATAACCAGAACAATCAAATCAATCATGAGAATCATTATACATTTCTCTCCCTATGACGATACATTACTAAATCTGATAATGTATCTCACATCATTCCTGCAGTCAATCAGAGAAGTAAGCTTCAGAAGCGGATGACTGCAGTAGGGTCAAAATTCCCTAAGTTTATGATCGGTCCTCCATGTTTTTCCAGATTTGTTTGAATTTTCTATTTGTGTGCTGGAAGTTATCCAATTTGTCATATCTGTTCAACCTGCATTCTTTTTCTACATGTCCATACTTGTTACAAGAATAACATCTCATGTGTCCAGAGAAATAAGCATAAGAATCATAATGATTATTTCTAATATTCCTCCTTTTACAATCAGTTGTTTTATGTCCATACTTGTTACAAGCATAACATCTCATGTGGCCAGAGAAATAAACATAAGAATCATAATGAGATTTTCTATTCTTCCTTCTATTGCAATCACCAGCTTTGTGACCATACTTGTTGCATGAAAAACAATATCCCTTAAAACAACCTGAGTACCTTTCTGAATAGAATCTGTTTGATTGTGACTGAAATGATCTGCTCCTGCAATTTGCTGCAACATGCCCATAATTATGACATTTGAAACATTCAACATTATTGAATGATTTCCTTTGAGATTTCATCATTGTTGGTTGACCTTTTGTTTCTTTCAACTCTTCAGATTTTGCATTGACTTCCTTTGAATCTTTAGCACTTCCTTGTGAACTAGATTCCCCTTTAACAGTTTCATGAAAACCAAGACCAAGTTTGATAGCAGGAGACCTTTGATTACTCAGAATATTGTCCAAAATATTAGTACTATCTTGAAACCTCAAAAGTTTAACCTTTTCTTCTAATTTACCTTTGAGAATGTTTACCTCAACCTCCAAGGCTTGATATTTCTTTGTCATGCTTTCTTCTTTCCTTCTTCCATCTTCTACTTGATCCTTCAGATTTAGAATCTCTTCTTTCAACCAATTTTCGTTTTCTTCACATGTTTGTTACAGCTCTTCATTCTTCTTATTTGATTTTTCCAGATCTTCTTTCAGAGATATGTTTTCTGCTTCAAGCCCTGCATTCTTCTTATTTGATTTATCCAGGTCTTCTTTGAGGGAAATGATTTCTGCTTCAAGTCCTTCCTTTTCAAATGATTGTAGAGGTTCCTCACTCTTCTTACTTGATGCTTAAAGTTTTGCTTGTAGAGAGATGATTCCAGCTTCAAGACATTCATTCTTCCTTTTTTATTTTTCCAGATCTGTTTTTAGAGAAACATTTTCTGCTTCAAGTCCTTCATTCTTCTTATTTGATTCTTTAAGATCTGCTTGCAGAGATATGATTCTAGCTTCATATCCTTTACTTCGACTGTATACATCATCGAACATCCTTTTCAGTCTAAATATCAAAGCTTTGTTAGCAAATTCCTTCTCATTAAATATTCTTTGTTGATCTTTGATAACTTCTTCTAGATCCACAACTTTACTCTCACTATCTTCATTATTGTTTGCACCAATAAGAAAATTAGGACCCCAATCACTATCAGATTCATTTTTTTCAAATTCAGCTATCTCCTTACTTTGAGTAGCCTTCTTCTTTTGCTTCTTTGCCATGACCACTTGTAGAGCTTGGTCAGAATCTTCTTCATCTTCACTTTCACTATCATATCCTTTTCATATACAGTTAAGTAAAATACAAGAGAAACGATCAATACATGTTTCATCTCCTTCAATTTCCGGCGTACACATGATTTCTAGGCTCTTCTTTTCTCTCTTTTTTTGAGTAACTCCTTCTTCTTTTTGTTCAAGACTTCCTATTGCGGCGGATCTCCTTCGAAGCGACAAAGCTTCGTAAGAACCTACCGACACCAATTGTTGGAAAATAACAAGAGGGGGGGGGGGGACCGAAGATTACCATACTCAAAACTTTTCACTTTTTCATTCCTTAAAACCCATACACTACTTTCCTTTAGTAAACTCGCGTATACACGCGGATATCTTTTATGCAACTAGTGTATACACAGAGATCTAGTTATGTCATTAGTTCTTTTCTTTATATCATTCCATCATTCATTCATCAGATGTTCAATAAACATTAAACATGTGCAGTAAGAACAGAATAAGTCATCACACAAAGCATCACACATGAACACCAGGATTTTTAGGTGGAAACCCAAGTCGGGAGAAAACCACCGCTGCAGTTGCTCAGCCTTCAATATTTTATTATAGAGAAAACATCTTACAACATACGTGCTGGTGCAGACTCCTACAAGAACGCAGGCACCCACCTCGTCAGCTACCAGCCCTCTCGGTGGGAGCTCAACCCTCGACTCGTTTACTGCACTTTCCGGAGAATATCCCATGCACTCCCTGCTACCAGCCTCTCCTGGAGGGGAGCTACGACCCCCCGATCTCGTTTACCAGCCTCACCTGGAAGGGAGCTACAACCCCCTGACTGAAGGCTACAACCCTTAGCACCACCTTGGACCACGTTTCATCAATTTTCACACGGGACCCTTTCCATACTTTTAAGCTCAACCATACAACACTGGGTTATGACATTTACCAACTTAGACAACACAAGTATTAGACAGCAAAGAATAATAACAATAACAAGACCGTATACTTCACACCTCTACGTTCAAAGTAACCCTAGTTTGCATACGTGCTTTCATTTCACCAATGTCACGATATACGTGCTTCTCGTTCAATAAATCATGATACACCTTTTGTACATACAAAGTCCATTTCATTGTGTACACACGCTTTCTCTTCGGGCCGTACATATGCGCTTCTCTACGGGGCGAACTACGTATAGGTCTTAAAACCATTATATTAAAACATATTTCTTCGCATCGATATTTAGTTCGCATTCAACCCTATTTTACGTATGTTCGCCTTTACCTACGTATCTAATCACTCCATAAACAGATCTAGTAGATACAAATACATTTTGGATCTAGATATCCTGCTTCATCATTTCTTCATAGGTGCATCGTAGATTCAGATCTATCATTCAATTATAACCCTTTCCATTCAAATATACTTCAGAGAGAAGTATTCATTCAAGCTCAGACATCTTGCCCCACTCTTATGATTTGCACAATGAATTTCTTCTCCTTATATAGGTTTACCCTTTTCAATACCATAAGCCAAAACAATACCATGAGCCCAAAACTACATTACTTCCGATGGTATTCCTGGACGGGGTCATTTAGACGAATCATTACCCAATACAATGGGTCAATACCATGGTGGTTACCCCTGGTTTTGCATTTTTTGAGCGCTTTTTCCCCATACGCGACTTATCACGTTCTTTCCCGCGTGCATACGCGACTTCCCCTGGACATATCCGCGTATGCCTTGAAACATACTCTTTTCATCATGGATTTAGTACATGCTGAGTTCCTTTCTTCACTGCATTCTATACACACTGTAGATACATCATATTTAGCTCATCAAGAACATATTCTATCAAGCACAACTTCATCAAGTAATTTGTCATCATCTTCATCAAATGGGTTTCCATTTAAGGACAACACTCAGCACCATATTGCTAACAAACATCATATCACATCAGATTTACATCATTTACCAAGTTCATCAGGTCAAGAATAGCTTCATCAGGTGGTTTGCCATCAAGGACAACACATGTCAACAATCACATGTCTTCATCTTCATTCAGTGGGTTGCCATCAAGGACAACACTCTGGATCATATTTCCAACAGTGTTGATTATCGTGAGAGTACTTGTGAAGCATTGAAAGATATTCGCCAAAAGGTTTGGCTTCTCCCAAGTTCACATTAGATTTTCTTTATTCAAAATATAAAGGGGGAGTGGCAGTGTGTATAGAGCCGCAGGATGGTTGTGTGTCAGAGGGAGTTACCCTTTGCCATTGATGTCAAAGGGGAAGAGAATGTTGTAGGAAGAGGTGTCATGAACGCAGGGGGAGTACTTGTGTTGCCATCAATGCCAAAGGGAGAGATTGTTGATCAGCAGTTGTCATTGATTTCAACCCAAGCAGCACCAGGGGTTACCCCAATATTCCCTGGGAATTTTAATCTACCAAATTAATATATTCTTGGTCAAGAATTGTTTTTTTTGGCTTCTACTTGTTGAGATGTTTCCATTTATATATGGCACACCATGTAATTCTTCACGATTTGGGAGATATTCATGTTTGAATTTTTTACCCCAGTTAGTGGGCTAAAACCCCATGGGATTGTGGAATGGGTCATTGAAAGTTCATAACTAATAATTTTTAATCTCCTAAAATCCCTCACATATTCACTTATTGAAGCCTCTCTCAACCTAAGAATTTATATAAATTGTGATCCTCATACCTAATGCAAGGGATTTCGCCATCTAAAACAGGTCATCATGGTGTTTTCTCTCTGACGTTGTTTCTACGTAGGTTCAGAAGTTTAAATTTTTGTGAGGTGAGGCCGAAATCCTAAGGAAGCTCCTATAAAAATTTCAGATGAAGGTGCAGATTATTTTTGGAGATAGGATCTGTGGAATTCAGTGTTTTTGCAAGCTCCTAAAATTCATCTCAAAGAAGTGACCTTCGGAAAATTGTCATATCTCTCTCTCTGAGTATCGGATTGGAATTATGTAAAAAGTGGCAGATAGTGCACGAACTTTATTTTTATCCCTATAAATTTCAGAGTTGAATGAAGAAACAATGACACATGGTACACCGTACAATTTCACTCTACTAAAATAGTCCATAATTAGGGCATTGTGAGAAATTGGGCATAACTCTCACTTGAAGAATCCAAATTGGGTTAGAACTATGGAATTATAAAGAAGACTCAGAGGAATACTACAGGACTAAAAATCACATATTTAGGATCTGAAATAACAGAGATACACCAGATTCAATAACGAGCTCTTAGAAGGAAAGAAAAAGCTAGATCATGTGTTGTCAAGGGCTACAAAGGACCAAAATTTCCAGGGAAGCAAGGAAAAGCAAGGTGAAACAGAGGGTAACATGACAAGAGAAGCAACAAACGTGCATAACAACAGCAATAATTTCATCACATAAAGTCTTCAAGTGGGCAGCACTGCATATAGTCTCTGTAAAGGTATCATTGTACTAAGTCATTGTAAATACATTATTGTAAAAATTGTTCAAGTGTCTATCTACCAAGATTTGAAGAGGCAGTGTCAGGAGGTCTAGGATTATCATTAGGTGGTTGTGTCATAGTTGTGGTTATGGTCTAGTGTGTCTTCTTCTTCGACATCATTCTTTGTCATAGTGAAGTGGACCATTTTCCCTAGAACAGAGTCCATTCTTATTTTATTCTTCTATATGGTGGTAGGGTGGTGCTAGGGTGAGTTGTAGCTCATTGGGTGTTGGGGCATCGATTCAATTGACTACTAAAGAATCTCAGGCATTGGAGCATCCATCTACTAGGATTTGGAGAAGAATGCTTTTCTATATTCTATGAAGTCAGAGCATTATTTTCAATTGGAGTTGGATATTAAAGAATTATTAGAAAACCATTAGGTGGTTTTTGTCTCGGAGTGGGTTTCCACTTTAAAAAATGTGTGCATTTTTGTTCCTTTTTTTTCCTACTATAATTGTAAAAATTTTGATAAAAATTGAAGATTAACTAATGCTCTAATTGAAAGGAATATTGATTTACCCCCCCTCTCAGTATTTCCAACAATTGGTTTCAGAGCTTGGTTCCTTCAATAGAAATTTAACAACTGGAAGGAGGACATGGAGCATACCAAGAATGGTGTACCTCTATTCAATGAAAATAATTATGCACTCTGGAAAGGAATAATGGAGGTCTATCTCTTGGTGCAAGGTTACAAAGTATGGGACACTATTCAAAATGGATTTACACCAATCGTGGATGAACAAGGTAAGAAGAATTTGGTAAATGATGTAAAAGAAAAGAATATTATTATTAGTGGAATTATTGAATTTTCTTATCATAAGATGTTGGGTTGTAAAACCGCTAAAAATGTATCGGACAAGCTTCAGAATATATATGTAGGTGACTCAAATTTCAAAGAAGCAAAGCTTCAAATCTATAGAGAAAAATTTGAGCAACTCAGAATGAAAGAAGATTGCAACATTGCTGCATACTTCCAATATGTTGATGAAATAGCGAATACTCTGGAAGGATTGGGAGAGCCAATTGACGAGAATACTATTATATGAAATATTCTTAGAACGTTACCAATGAGATTCAACCCAAAGGTATCGGTCTTAGAATATAGTGCAAATCTGGACAAACTCAACAAAGAGGAATTACATGGAGTTCTAATATCATATAAAATGAAACTTTATGAAGAAGAGGGTACTTCGCATCTAGAAACTATGTTTGTTTCACCTAAGAAAACCAATAAGGACAAACAACCTTCAATTGAAAATACATGCACCTGCAAGTGCGAAGAAAAGGGAGATGATGGAGAAGGTATTTCACATGAAGAATATTCTTACTTTACAAGAAAAATAAAAACTGGTAAGGGAAAATTCAAAGGTAAACTTCCATTGATATGTTTCAGCTGTGGTTAGGTGGAAAATTTTGTAGCAAAATGTCTGAACAGAAGTGATGGCAACTCAAAAGGAAAGAAAGGCTTTAAGAAATTCAACAAGAAACGATCCAAAAGGAACTTTCTCTCTAACAAAGACAACTCATCATTTGATGAAGACAATGACAGCGAAGAAGAAGCCAATGAGAGAGTATTGTTTATGGCCAAACACAATAAACATGAGGTATCAAACAATGAAGAGGAAGGATTGACCATAGAGGAATTTTATAAGGAAGAAATCAAGCTTATAAAAGAGTTCAAGGAAGAGAATATCAATTCCAATACACTTGAAGAACAAGTTGAAGGTCTCAAAATTGAAGTCGAAGAACACAAATGCATTGAAGAGTCACTTCAAAATAAGTTGGAAGAAAGAAACCAAGAAAGGGAAGAATTAGAAGCCGAAGTAGTCTCCCTACGTAAGGAAGTGAAGAAAGGAAAAATTATCCAAAACTATGCCAACAGCTCAAGGGCATTGGAAGAACTCATCAACAATCAACGATCTTACAACAATAGAACTGGCATCGGTTACAAAAAATAAGAAGCAACACCTTCTACAACAAAATACAATGAACCTATGAGATCTGACATGCATGTAGACTTCATTGGACAAGATTCACAAGAACAGTCTTGGAATAAAATTCCTCGACGAAGAATTCCATCTAAGTACCAACATATTTTTTATGGCTACTGTTATTCATCTGGAAAATTTGGTCATAAAGCTGCAGAGTTTTACAAATCAATAGATTTGAGCATTTAAGAAATAATATTGAATGTTACAAATGTCGAAACTTTGGACACATTGCCAGAGATTGCAGACTTGAAAATCCTCCAGAATAATCTTCGAAACCACAGAACGAACGAACATGGAAGAAGAAGACGATTGAAAATTGTGCTCTCGCTCTCAAGGCACAAAACAAAAAATATGTGTCGTATGTTGATAGCGGTTGCTCAACGCATATGACTGGAGATAGAAATAAATTTGTACCTCTGAAAGAGAAGAAGGATGGAATTGTGTCCTTTGGAAATGATGGATGTTCAAATATTATAGGATTCGGTACTGTCACTCTCGGAATCAAAGATGCTCTAGCCAATAATGTTGTATTTGTTGAAAACATGAATCACAATCTGCTCAGTTTTGGACAAATGTGTGATCAAGGACACACAATACTATTCAACTCCACAAAATCTGAAATCAGGGAAGGCAGGCATGGTGAAATTGTGGCTATAGCAAGTCAATCTCCAAATGACATATATATTCTGGATGAATAAACTAAGGCACATATAATATCTAAAGAGGATGATATAGTATATGGTAGCAATGATTATAGACTAAGTAAGAAGTTTTCTACAAATATGTAAAGTGATTTCGAGATGTCTTTACTTGGTGAGCTAACATACTTCTTAGGGCTTTAAATATCTCAGAAAGAGAAAGGATTATTTATATGTCAAGCTAAATACATCAAGGAAATGCTCAATAAATTCAAAATGGAAGATTGGAAACCCATTGTCACTCTATTTGTAATAGGTTGCAAATTGATCATAGATGACTCATTTAAGGATGTGGATCAAAGGTTTTACAAATATATGATTGGTAGTCTTCTATATGTAATAGCCTCCCAACTAGATGTTATGCAATCAGTTGGAAAAGTGGCAAGATTCCAAGTAGCACCAAAAGAATCACATATAATTTCCATCAAAAGAATTCTTCTATATCTAAAGGGAATAATAGAATATGGATTGTGGTATCCCAAGGGTAAAAATTTCATTATTTATGCATTTAAAGATACAGATTAGGTAGGAAGTGTTGATCATCGTGAGAGTACTCATGAAGTATTGGAAAATCTTCGCCAGAAGCTTGGGATTCTCCCAAGTTCTCATTACATTTTCCTTATTCAAAATATAAAGGGGGAGCGGAAGTGTGTATAGGTCCACGGGATGGTCATGTGTCAGGGGGAGTTACCCTTTTTCATTGATGTCAAAGGGGGAGAGAATGTTTTAGGAAGAGGTTTCATGACCACAGGGGCAGTACTTGTGTTGCCATCAATGCCAAAGGGGGAGATTGTTGATCAACGTTTTTCATTGATGTCAACCCAATTAGCACCAGGGGCTACCCCAATATTGAATGGGAATTTTGACCTACCAAATTAATATATTCTTGTTCAATAATGGGTTTTATGGTTTCTACTTGTCGATATGTTTCCGTTGATATATGGCACGCCACGTAATTCTTTAAGGTTTGAGAGATATTCATGTTTAAAGTTTGTACCCTAGTTAGTGGGCTAAAACCCCATGGGGTTGTGGCATGGGTCATTGAAAAGTCATAATTAATATTTTTTAAGATTATAAAATCCCTCCCATGTTAAATTATTGAAGCCCGTCTCAACCTAAACATTTATATAAATTGTGATCCTCATATCCTCCTAATGCAAGGGATTTCGCCATTTGAAATAGGTCATCATGGCGTTTTCTCTCTAACTTGTTTTCTACGATGTTTAAGGAGAATAAATTTTTATGAGGCGAAGTTGAAATCCTTGGGAAGCTATTGTAGAAATTTAAGATCATGGTACACAACAATTTTGGAGATAGGATCTCTGGAAGTCAGTCTTTTTGTAGGCTCTTGAAATTCATCTCAAAAAAGTGAACATGGGAAAATAGTCATATCTCTCTCTCTGAGTATTGGATTGGATTTGTGTAAAACATGGTAGATATTGCACAGACTATATTTTTCTCTTTATTAATTTCATAGTGAAATGAAGAAACAGTAACACGTGGCATGCCATACAAATTTGCTCTACTGAAATAGTCCATAATTAGGGAATTGTGAGAAATTCGGCATAACTCTCCCTTGAAGAATCTAAATTGGGTCAAACCTATGGAATTGGAAAGAAGACTCAGAGGAATACTATAGGACTAAATATCACATATTGGGGATTTGAAATAACAGGGATACACCAGATTCAATATCAAGATCCTAGAAGGAAAGTAAAAGCTAGATCATGTATTGTCAAGGGCTGCAAAGGACGAGACTTTCTAGGGCAGAAAAGCAAAGAAAGGTGTAGTAGAGGGTAGCATCACAAGATAAGCACCCAAGGTACATAAAAGCAGCAAGAATTTCATCACATAAAGTCTTCAAGTGGGCAGCACTACATACAGTCTCTGTAAAGGTATCATTGTACTTAGTCATTGTAAATACATTATTGTAAAAATTGTTCAAGTGTCTATCTGCCAAGGGTTGAAGAGACAGTGTCGAGAGGTCTAGGATCATCAATGGGTGGTTGTTTCATAGTTGGGGTTATGGTATACTGTGTCTTCTTCTTGTACATCATTCTATATTATAGTAAAGTGGACCATTTTCCCTGGTGCGGGAGTCCATCCTTCTTTTATTCTTCTATAGGGTAGTAGGGTGGTGCTAGGGTGAGTTGTAGCTCATTGGGTGTTGGGGCATCCATTTAGTTGACTACTGAAGAATCTCGGGCATTGGAGCTTCCATCTAGTGGGAGCTAGAGAAGAATGTTTTTCTAGATTCTAGAAAGTTGGAGCTTTATTTTGAATTGGAGTTGAATATTAAAGAATTATTAGAAAATCATTAGGTAATTTTTGTCGCAGAGTGGGTTCCCACCTTAAAAAATGTGTGCATTTGTGTTCCTTTTGTTTACTGCTATCATTGTACAAACACTGATAATAATTTAATATTAATTAGTTCTCTAATTGAAAGGAATACTGATTCACCCCCCTCTTAGCATTTCCAACGAAGAGTGACGTGGCGGGTCGTGAATGACAATATCACAAGTTTACAAGGATAGTGGTAAGGATTAACGGGAATAAAATAAAATTTATGAAGTGCGATTTACCTTGTGTTAAAGGTTTTGTGCTACAATTTGCGATGTGGTAAATTCTGTGGGAGGAAATTTACGATGGGGATGACATGGCGGTGAAAAAAAAATGAAAAATTTGCGGGCTATAATGTGCGATAGGATAAGAGCCGCGCGATTTGATTTGTGATGTGGTAATTTCTGTGGGATGCCATATGTTATGGTGACGATGTGGTGGTGAAAGTAAAAAGGGAAAAGTCACGATTTGCGATATGAGATGTCATAATATCGCGATCGCAAAGAACAAGCAGTAAGAGTTAAATTTAAAAGCTAAGAGTTCCGAAGCACGCTTTGTGATTTCAAAATATTGCAATTGTGACAAATGAGCACTAAGTGTTAAATTAAATGTTAAATATTGTGATTGTGAAGTGTGATGTATGGTGGCAAGAGTCTCAAGGAGAAAAGACAGAGGTTGGGTTTGTGATGGTTATGTATGTTTTTTCACGTGTTTTTCGTAAAAAGGGTAAGGCTGCCATGAACAAAGAAACACACAGAAATAAGGCTGAATGGATTAAGGGTGTTCGAAAGAAAGGTAAGTGCAGCACTAAGGGGAGAATTAAAGGAGGGGAATGGAAGCGTAAGATCAGTGCTCAGAAGTGAATCACACCTGCAGATTCATGCACTGGAAACATCAGAAATGTGGGGTGAAATAGTGAAGGAAGGGCTTGGACTTGGTAAATACAAATTATTCCTCAAACTTGAGCAAAAAGAAATTTTTGCCTATGGGAAGGTCTCCCCTAATCAAACTCTATTGACATAGATGAGAAGGGGGATACTTGACCACACTTTTCGAGTTTTCCCTCCATTTCACTATGCATAAGAAATTAAAACTGCAACAAAAAAAAAAAAAATAGCAATGAAACTTATGAGAAGCATATATAACTTTAATGGTAGTAGAAAAACTAGCTAAATGACATAAATGAAAAGATAATAACATCAGAGAAGTTGAGGCAGATGGATTGGGCCCTAACCCACGATACTAGCCCTCTGAACTTAAACCAATCAAATGAAATCATTCTGCTCATCTCATAAAAGAATAACTGCATACATCTCTGAAAGTTTCGATCCCTAAATATAACAAAAATCTTCAATAGTTCACAACAATAATTTTGAATGGAATTGAGACTAGGATAGAATAACTCTTCCTAGCTCTAGCTCTGCTCTATTTATTTTATAGGAAAAATACCAACATCTCCCTAAAAAATGGTGATTGAGTCCAATGGAATCCAAGTAAACCAATATTGAGTGCTCTCCTCTTTGAGTTGCCTAACTGCCTTTTGAATTTTAATTGCTGGAGAGAATCCTTGGTGATCCTTTGGCTGCTTGTGGAATTCGAATTTTTGAAGAGAATCTTTGGGATCCTCTTGTTGCCTTTGATGCTGGACAATCCTCATATAATTTCTCCTTCTTGTCTCCTCTAACTCTTTTTGATTAAATCTTTACAAGAATTCTTAATAAATCATGATTTTCTGCACTCAACCTTATATTAGGCACTCAAAGTACGTTAGCCTTAATCACCACCTATACTAGCATCATAAACCCAAATAATAATAAAAATGCAAGAAAAATAGATCTAAGGAGGAAAAAAGGTGACTATTAACCTCTAAAAACATTTCTAATGATGGAGCTCACCATCACCCCCCTACTGAATGGTTGGTCTTCCTCTGAGCAACTGATCCCCCTCCTACATTTTCTTCAAAGCTTTGACAGTCCCCCTGATTTCCTAAGGAATAGGTGTGGGAGTGTCCCAATGGGGTAAAATCCATCATTATTTTCTGCATTCTCCCATTCTCTATCTTGTGCATCTCTGTCATCTTCATCAGTCAACCCCAATAGCAAGGGTGGGCTGAGCTTTAGTCCCAACCCAACCATTGGATCTTTTTGGGGTGCATGGCCCTCTAGTATAATGGTGCCCTTTCCAATGCACCCCTTAGTCTTTCTCGAGTATGATATTCCCTGTTATTGAGGATATGTGGGAGGTTGTTCCATATCCTTTGGCTGGCCATAGTTAACTCCTCTTCTATCTACCTAGAAACATCATCAAAATGGCCTATCACCTCGTTTTGAGTCTGAATATAACTTTCAACTAGTGCAAGGTCCTTTTCAATCTCTCGATGGTTAAGTCTGACTCCTCTTGGGTTGAACACTTCTAGTCAGAGATATAAGGGTTCACTATTTCTTCTTCCCATCAACTTCCATATATCTTTAGCTCTATTGTACCCATTCACCATCCAAGATGCTAGAGCCATTAACTACATATTCCCCATTTTAGGATTGGGGACCCAAATCTCCAGATTTGTCAGCACAAAGTTATGCATATAAAACTCTGCCATTTATGCCTGATCAACTATGTTGCATTTCGTGTAGAACTTTGTGAATTTCCTACAATCATGGAAAGGGAGTGATCCATGGGAGGCTAGGGTGTTGATTTGAAATAGAAGCCATTTTTCTTTGAGGTACACAACGTATGAGTCATAGGGGAATCTTTGCTGAAGGGATTCTATGCACAAGTCGACCATGGTGGCTACTTGCTCCTCTTTTTGTTACAATTTCTCCTTTAGCGCTACATTCTGTGCCTATTCCCTCTACAACTGCTCCTTCAGAAATATCTCTTCAATTATTTCCTCTCCCCTTGGTGATTCTTCAATAATGATCGGACTTATGGGAGAAGTTTCTAGCTCTCTCTAATTTTGGTCAGCTCCGAAATACCTAGAGGTCTGCCTTTTTATTTTTGCGTTGAGAGGAGTTATAGTGGAATTTATATTTTTTTAGTGAGGGGATGTGACACTGTGTTGTGAGTATGTGTCTCGCCCAATTTATGCTATCTCTATGACTTCTATCGCCATATCTTCTATTTTTCTTTTGCCCTTTGTCTCTCTCTCTCTTTCTTCTGGTTCTTCTTGTTTCTTCTAGTTCTAGCCTGAGTTTTTTATTTTTTTTCTTTCTAGTTCCTGTTATTATTATTCTTCATCTTCAAGTGTTGCATGCTTCCATTGGTCCTATCCATCTAAAAATGTTCAATTCACTGGTTTGGATGAGACGACATCTCCTTTTATTAGATTATGTAGCTAAATTTGGAGTGCCAATATAACTCCGCTCAGCTCCATTTATGTAGTAAACAATTGGTTCCTCCTCCTTGTTAATTCAGGATGGACTGCACATTTTTCCTCCCCTCATTCTTCTCTACTCCACTGATTTAAAAAAAATTATTTTGCATGCCTAGGTGGCATGTACTCCTATTTTTATTCCATCCACACCTCATGGTGGTGGCCAAGTTAACTGGCCATCTTTCTTCCCCTCAAACTCTAACTACGCAAATTAATTACTTCTAGCTATTATGAATGCGTAGCAAGGGGTGAGAGCTTATACTTGATTTTACCTGTTGTTTCAAAGATGTTTTTAGGAGCTGGAGGTTTGAGACAAGAATTTTTATATGTTGCATTCCTCATCATATTCTTGTTATCTGAGTGAGCATCTTGCTAAAGTAGTAGCTTCCTGAATAAGCTGCCAATATTTTTCTATTGTCGCTCTATTTTTGATGTCGCATGGGGTGCTTGAGATTCCATTGGTGGCATTCTCATTCTCCTATAGTCTGTTAGGCAGTTTCCCTTGTTGTTCTTCTTGGCAGTCCATGAACAACTTTGTTTTGAGTAACTTCCTGATGTTTGTAACAGTCGGTTTGTGTGCTGCTTATCTTGCTACACTGTGCACATGAATGGAGAAGTGTGGTGTATAGAGTTGATGAAGGAAGTTATGAAGTTGAATGGAGTGAATAATGGGATGGACAAAAATATAGAAGAAGGGAAAACAATGTGAATGCTTCGCTATGTTTTCCAGAAACAATTAACAACCTGCAAAACGAAAAACACAGAAAAGCATAGTGGTGCAGATGCATTTTTTGGTTTTTCTCCTTTTCTATTCTTTTTTTTTTAAAGAAACTGGGCTGCCTCCATGGAGAGTTTCAACCCACAAACTTTCCTTGGGCACCTCAGAGAGGTTTTCACCCATCGATCTTTATTCTTTTTTTTCTCTCCAATTTTTTTTTTCTTTTTTTTGATCAAGTGAGTTTCCTCCATCGATGTTTTCAAACCACAAGTTTCCCATCATATCCACCTATCTTCTTACTGAATTGATGAATTATGTCCTTGGAAAAAGCTTCTTGTAAATTTTAATTATGTGACCATTGAAAAGAAAGGGGATCCCTTCCTCATCTATGGTCCTAATTTGAAATGTTCCATTATCAAAGCATTTCTCCAATGCGTAAGGCCCCAACCATCCTGTCATCATCTTGCCTTTCTATTCTTTAAACCTTGAATCATACAACAATGCCCAATATCCTTCTTGGAAGGTATTTTCTTTGATGTTCTTCTCATGCCATAACTTCGTTTGAAGTTAAACTACCTCTGTGTGAAGAAGTTCTTGCATTATGAACTCATCCAATCCATTTAGTGTCAGCAAAATCTCTATTTGGGCATTTGTTAGGTTAGGATTTAATTTATCTACCATTATTAATGAATTTAATTCAAACTCAACTGAAAGTAGAGCTTTCTTACCATAGAATAGTTCATAAGGAGTGAATCATGTCATTGTCTTCTAAGTGGTCAACCTTGGTGAGGATGCCCTCTAAACCTCTGTTAGTTACTTCTACTTGACCATTCGCCTGAGGGTGATAGGAAGTATAGTTTCTATGTTTAATCTGCTGGTTCCTCAAAATATTATCAATGAGGTGAGAGGTGAACTATGATCCCTGATCAGTGACTATTTCTCTGGGATATCTGAATTTGTAAAACACATTCTCCCTCAGAAATTCTACTACTTTTTCTTCGGTTGCTACCTTCACTATTTTACTTTAGCCCACTTTTTCAGGTAATCAGTGCAGACGATGATATACTTCTTTTTTCTAGATGGTGGATCGATGGCTTCAAAAAATTCCATCCTGAACTTGTAAAATGGCTCAGGAGCCACCTGAGGGTGTAAATTCATTTCAATCCTTTGCGTGGGTTTCCCCATCCTTCGGCATTGGTGACACATGCTGATGTATCTTCTACAATCTTGGTGAAGGGTAGGCCAATATTAACCGACCTGCAAAACTATGTAAGCAGTTCTCTTTACAACAAAGTGGCCTTCACATGGGCTGTCATGAAATTCAGAGAGGATATCAAAAAATTCTTCCTCCCTCACACATATTATTAGTATTTGATCAAGGCCTAACTTTAAGAGATCCCCCCTAATCCATGTGAAAGGAGCGCTTTTTTTTATGACTCTTCTCCTCTCCTTGAACGGGAAATTAGGAGGGTGTCTTCCAGCAACCCGGTAGTTGGCTATATTAGCAAATGATAGTGAGAGTGTTGATATGGAAAAGAGGTGTTCATATCGCAACTGGTCATCCACCATTGCTTCTTCACCTCCAAGGAGAACTAACCTGGACAAAAATCTGCAACAACATTTTCCCTTCGAGGTTTATCAACAATAGTCAAATAAAATTGCTGCAAAAGTAACAACCATATAATTATACTAGCATTAGCATCTGGTTTGTTCATTGAATACATGATGGATGCATGGTCACTATGAACATAGGTCTAATATCAAGTGACATAAATTCTGAATTTGTTCAATGCATGGATAATGGCCAGCATCTCCTTCTCAGTAACAATATAATTCAACTCGGCTTTGGATAAATTATTGCTAATCGAATAAGGGATTTTTTCCTCCAATTTTCCTAATGCTGCCCCTACAACTTTGTCGAATGCATCAATGTGGATGTGGAAAGGAAGAGTTCAATTTGGACCTCAGAGGATGGGATCAATAGTCAACTGCTTAACAAGATCAAAATCCTCTTAACAAGGACCAAACCAAATAAACTCAGAATATTTGGCCAATAACCCATATAATGGCAAATCACTCTTGTTAAAATATTTAATGAACCTTCTATAGTAACCAACAAAGCCTAAGAAACTCCTAACATCTTTATGCTTTTGAGGAGTAGGTACCATTTTTATGAAAGTGATTTTGTTCGAGTCTGCTTGTATTTCTGCTTTGGATATGGAGTGTCCTACTACAACCCCTGCTTTCTTTAGGAATTGACACTTTTATGGGCTCAAGGAGAGATGCATCTCAATGAACCTTACTAGTAGTTTACCCAAATTAGAGAGAGCTTCCTGGAATTCATCCCCATGTGGTGTGGAATCATCTATGTAAATTTTGACAGAATCATGGACTAACTCATAAATTATACTCAGGATAGCCCTCTGGAAGGTGGTTGGGGCATTGCATAACCCAAAGGGTAGGAATATATAAGGAAAGGTACCCCGAGAGCAACTGAAAGTAGTATTATCCTGATCTTGAGGGCTGATTTGAATCTTATTGTACCCACTAAACCCATCTAAGAAGGAAAATAATTTCTTCCCTGCAAGGCCATCCAAGACTTGGTCTATAAAGGGCAAAGGGAAATGGTCTTTCTTGGTGGCTTTGTTATGTTCTCAATAATAAACACAAATTCACCACTTCCCATTCTTCTTTGGGACTAGGACAAGAGGAGATACCCACTCACTATCGAATATAGGATAAATGAACTCCGAATCTAATAGTTTCTGCAACTCTTCATTGACAATGTCCTTTACAGCCAGTTTCATTTTGTTTGACATTGGGCTCAACACTCCCTATGTGTTTTGTGACATGGACTAACTCCCTCTTATGGATCCTAGCTTTGGTGATTGTAATGGAGACTAATGGCTTCGACTTTTAGACTAACGACAACCATGATTCCAACAAGTGGTATCAGAGCGATAGGTATCAACTTCGAAACTCACCCAGCTCACATTGGAGGGGATATTGTTGGAAATTGGGTTCAAATCTCCCTTGTGTTTCTTGACATGGACTAACCACCTCTCATGGATCCTAAGTCTGGAGATTGTAACGAAGATTAATGCCTACGTGTTTTTTTCTAACGACAATCATGATTCCAAAACATTCTTCTTTGGGGTTGTCTCACAGGATTGCATCCTTATTTGATTTAAATTTGATGTCTACATACTGAAGGATGCAACCCTTTCATGTCTTTTTAATCCAAATCAAATCCTTCAATATTTTCTTTCAAAGTCTAGCATAGCTGCTTCTCTTCTTCATTTGAGAGGTTTGGGCTGATTATCATAGATCTGTATGGGCCAAACTTGACAGTCTTGGTGGCTTAAGAGGTTTTCTCAACTGATTGCACTTCCATCCAAGGTTGGCTTTCAGACTCTTTGACTAGGGTTTCGAGAGGAGTGTTAGTGGAGGATTGGTTTTGAATGGCATGGTCAATGAGTTCATCTTCATCAAGTTGCCCCCCTCTAAGGATAACATCTATGGTACACATAGGGGAAGTGTTATATAAATCATATTCTTCATCCTCCAACCATATAGGGAGATCATGATCAATGGAAGGCTAGGCTGGAGGATATAAAACTAGTTGTTTAGACAAAGGCCCATTTTTTAGTCATGTTTCTGGCATGACAACTAATATAAGCATCTCCAGTGGCTAACCAAGGTATCCTTAAGATGAGAGGATAACTGTTAAACTTGGTTTTTGGTTGTAGTACTAGGAAATATGTAATATACTCCCAAAATTCAATGGTAATCATAACATCCTCAACAATTCCTTTTGGAGTTACTGTGGACTGATCTGCAAGCTGTAAAATTGTTGTGGTTTACCTTAAAGTCCCTTGGAGATTAAGTTTCAACATAGTTTCCTTGGTCATGATATTCATGGCAGCCCCTAAATCAATCAGAGGGTTGCATACTATGACACCATCTATATGTACATCAACAACTAGACTATCAGGGTCGAGATATTTTGGAAATATCACCTTGCCTAGCGTCAGGTTAGACAGTTGTCCTACCACATTGATGGTGGGGGTATCTCTCTTCCTCCATCTAGGTTTCTTGAAGAAATTTTCTTTGATGATCCTATTGTAGATAGGGACATCGTTAACACTAGAAAATTTGGCCCAATTTGTGACGGCCACTTCGTTGCTATTCTAACACATAGTCATCACAAGAGCGATAGTACGAGGCCAGAAAAAACGTGGTTAGCCATTACATCGCAATTTCGACGCTTTTGCAAAGTGTCACAATACCGACACTTTTTCCATCCTTTCCAAAAAACCTTCGTTCCTCCGACGTTTTCCAAAGTGTTGCAATTCCGATGCTTGCAAAGTGTCTCAATACCGACGCTTTCTCAACTGTTGCAATTATGACACTTGATCAAAGTGTCACAATACCAATGCTTGCTTAACTATCGCAAGTCCGACGATATGTCGTCGAACGTTTAGAATGGCGCTCTTCCTAAACGTCGCTTTTCATAAAGTGTCGCAATACTGACGAAAGGAAAAAATTTTGGTAGGTTTAAAGGGTCAGAAGACCGACACATAGGAAGCGTCTCAAGAGCGACGAAAGGCAAAAATTTTGGTAGGTTGAGCATAGCCGGAGTATGATGGAATTTAGCGTCGCGTCACGAAACAGACAGTTAAAAATATTTAAAATATATATATATATATATATATATATATATATATATATATATATATATATATATATATATATATATATATATATATTTATATATATATATATATATATATATATATATATATATATATATATATATATATATATATATATATATATATATATATATATATATATATATATATATATATATTCACACGGTCGGACGGTTGTTCGAGGCATTTCACAGAGTCTCGTTTTGTACACTAATATAATCTTGGGTTGGCACAGTAGGCTAGTCTCTTCCTCACGCAGAGAAGTGCCTTGATCTCGTATATATTTCAGATATAAACTCACACATAATTATCACTAAATGATACTACTCTTAAAATAGTCCTTGCAAATATGTGATGGCGTAGAGTATCCTTGTTATAGATCTGTGATCCGCATTCATTTCAGACTTAACCATATATTTTATCCTCAATACCGACAGACAGTTAAAAATATTTAAAAAAAATTGAATGGTCTTCCGACTATTTTAAAAGATTACAGAATAGGTCAGCAAGCAATTTTGTTTCCATAAGAATTCATCAAAAAATGGAAATGGATATTTATTCACTTTTTCTGGTACTACACACAATATACGAAGTACATATTTTGAGGTATTCTTCTTCCATCAGATGAAAAGAGTCTCTATTCTTCTAGAAGTATAGTTACTAACAGACAAAATATTTGTTGGAATCGTCCTTACAAACTCCTTTTTTTAGACCGATTAAGATTATTGTTATAAACATTGGGCATTAATCAATTGAAGGGCTGGAGGCAATAGAGGCCTGCTAGTATTTTGGTACTAATGCATTTCCCATGATAAGACGATATCTATGCAGAATTAGAAGAGATAAAAAGTATCAACGGAGATCATGGGCAACACAGCAGCCAAGGCGTTAGCCAATTTCATATCTTGCGGACACAAGGAAGTTTGAATACTGATGGTAGGATTAGACAGAGCAGGTACACTACTTGAATCCCATTTTTCCTTCTAATTTTGCTAATAAATCCATTCTTTGGTACTGAGAAAAGATGTTAGGCTCTGTTTGGTATTGAGAGAATACGTTAGGCTCTGTTTGGTACTGAGAAAAGATGTTAGGCTCTGTAAATTCATCTTAAATTTGTTGAATTTTGATGTAAATGATGGAGAAGGATATTTAATCAACATATTTTTATTCTACTATTCTTAATTTGATGATGGAAAATTTCAATCTGTGGCTACTAACCTTAAGCTTGTGGATCTGCTTAAAATAAGGTAAAACAAACTATTTTGTATAAGCTGAGACTTGGGGAGTATGTCAGAACTATGCCCACGATAGGTTTCAATGAAGAGATAGTCAAGTTTAAGAACTTGAGCTTTACAGTGTGGGATGTAGGCGGCCAAGACAAGATCCGCCATCTGTGGAGGCAATATATGGTGAATGCTTAGGTACTGAAACAGGGTTTATGTTTTAATTGTTTTGAATTCACTACCCTTTCATATTTTGGCTGAATAAGCCCATATTTGGTACATATACTGCCTACTCTCCTCACATTTTTCACGCCTAGTTATCCATACATAACCATTCCCTTCCCACCTAATAAAATGTGATAGGTGCTCCTATGCAATTTTAGCCTGTCAATGGCTCATGGCATGATATGGTAAAACAGTTTCAAATAAAGATGCAAAGTGGCAATGGGCTTAGTGGAGCTGCTTGTGGCATTTATGGCCATCAAAGAATGGAAATGGATATTTATTCACTTTGTCTAGTACTACACACAATATTCGAAGTACATATTTTGAGGCATTCTACTTCCATCAGAGGACAAGAATCTCTATTCTTCTTCAAAAATGAGATTATAAAGGATAGATTAAGCCAAGCAAGGATCAAAGAAGAGATTAACAAGTACAAAACCTTGGAGACGTATGGTTTCCACCCACAATGGAAACAAAAGTATGGTGTATCACATTTCCTTTGCAGACAAGCATACTGTTTGCTCCAAGCCACTCCATGGCAATAGAAATTATTACATGTGTAAGTAATCCGAACTTTGCAAGAGATCCAAGACGAACATAAAAGATATTAGTCCCATGGTTGAAGCGAAAAGAATATGGTGCCACTGAAAAGAAAAAACTAGTATAGAAGTGACATTTAGCCCCTGAAAAAATGATTTTAGGAATATTATGTGCAATATGCAAACTTATTCTTAAAAGTTATAAAACAACTAAGAAAGCAGAATGATTTGTGTTACCTGTGATTTATAAAGCGTGCAACATTCCCATACTTGGTAGCAACAATAAGATATGGTTGTACACCATCAATCAAATCACTTGTATCAATATGTGCGTCAATATCATATAGGTAGCTACAACCCTCATTGTAATACCTGAATAGTAGTAATTTAGAACAAACAAGAAAAGAAGTGGCAGTAAGCAATAGGTGCATTCAGTTAGAGAACCATTTATGATGAAGAAATAGGAAAACAAACTTTAATACAAGATAAAAATTTTCCTTTCTCCTCTTTTATTTGTTTCTTTATCATTTAAGACCTCTCCAAGGTATTCACAAATGAATTTCCCACATGAAATTTCTTGTGCAGCTCTAACTGCCCAGCCCTAAAACAAAACAGAAAGATAGACCAAAACATTTAAACAGAATTGGGGTCTTGTTGCACCTTGGTTTATTGATAATTTTGAAACTAAGATTTTTTTTTTTGAAAAAATGCATCTGACATTAACAAGTGAAGTTATTTATATTCTAGACCATGATTACATTTCAATAATGCTTGTAATGCACTACCAATACTAGAACTTCAATAAAATCAAAATAACACCTTATGCTTTGTTTTATATACTTCAATTATGACTTGCACTCCCTTCTGTAGCACCTGGTTTAGGCATTCTTTATTACAGCTGCACATAGAGTTGAATTCATATACCAGGAACCCTTCTTGGAGAAAAATAGACATTAAAGTCAGAAAAGATAGGCTAACCACTAGAACTACGATGCTAAACCTTAGCAGTGAGGTCATTACATTACTGAAGTTCACTACACATACTGACAAGAACTAAAACATAGTGAGAAACAAGAAATTTCCATGGAATTTTCATGTTTCAGGCACTCTGATGTCAATGCCCAGTACAACACAATTGAAGGACAGCTACAGTGGCCAAATTATGGTAAAAAAATGACAACAGTATGCACAATTATTTGCATATCATCAGAGAGGCCCTCAAATAACCCATAAAGTTGTATGCAAGAGGAACAGTACAGGACAACTCATAATGAATTTTGTAACTTTGTTGTTAACAACGCCCACGGATAGATAAACGTACAGTTTATCATAAAATAATACTAGATTGACAGAATTTTCACTTTACAAATCTATTCTGCAAACATAGCCTCATGGGGAGAATCCGTAGAAAGAGGAGTTGTTAATGGAAAAGTAAGAGTGATAAGTTGGAGGGGAAGGGTAGGTGTAAACTGAAGTTGATAATTGATTTCAGAAATTTATGGGAATGCTGATGGATTAAGGGTAGTGGATGCTGATTCTAATGATTCTAAATATGCCAAAGACAGTGGAGGGCACTTCAGGTAAGCATACCCCACAGTATGCATTGCCATCATATGATGATACCTGCAAATTTAGTATTTTAACAACTTCAGAGATTATTCATCAAGAAAGGGCATCTTCACATTGTACGAATTCTGCTGTATTAGGTGAAAAAGATACTTGTTTGCTGCGAAAAGTTGATAAGTATCGTCTAAAGAGAAGTTTGGCAGATGATGAAGCTACATTACCACCCTCAAAAATAATTCATCGTGCTCTAGAGGCAAGTTACTGTCTGAAGGCCACATAGCATATCCATTCCATGCTAGTTAAATTTTTTTTTTTTAAATGAAAATTTCCGTCTGACTCTTTTAAATAGGCTCGTTATTTCTGTGCTTTTCATAAACAAAGCTAATAGACATATTAATACAATAAAATTAAATAAATTCAAATGAATATGTGCATACTTAAACTATGATTAGCATATATTTTTGTGAGTATCATAATATATAATGCATGAAAATTGAAATAAATTTGTTCATGGTAAAACCATGATTAACATGTCTTTGTCAGTCTCAGCCTCGAACTTTTGATCGACACCCATTTTCCTTGTAGTATCTGTTACAAGCTGCATACATCTAGCATTTGGCTTCCCGCGACACAAATTGGCCTTCCTCAAGCCTGCATATATCTAATATTTTGCTTCTTGTGACACCAATTGGCCTTCTCATTCACTATTAAAGTTCTTCAAGAAGGATTGTGCACAAATTAAACTCAACAGAGACACTCTTGCAAAAATTATTTTACAAGAAATATATATACACCACTTGTTTACACTTGACAACACTTTTTTATTTATACCATAACAAAGAAACACTTGTTTATTTACGCCCATAATAACATGTGCATGTGCTGACAAGAATGATGGAGTTTGAAATTTATATAACCTACAAAAAATGGGTTAGTTGCACATAAAGTGGTTGGAAAAAGGAGACAGAAGAATCACCGAAAGAAGAAAAAGCTAGTTCCTAGGAAAGCAAGGCAACATCAATATTTTTTGGGAACTGGAAAGGAATGTGTTGTAATCGAAGGCATAGAAGATCAACTGAAATAAGAACCAAAGGAATAGAAGGAATTGTCAATAATCACAAGGAAAAATGATGATAAACATCATGAAATAGAAACAGAACTAATAATTCTATGTGAGCATCAAGGAAAAGATTGTGTTCCTGATAGAGACACAATCCCCTTTATAGAATCACCAAATGCACAATGTGAAACCACTTTAGCATAGTCTTATAAAATAAATAGGATCAATAACAAAAATTATTGAATGTCTCAAGATCTGCAAATTTCAAATAACAAATTGCAGGTACTGCAAAATGTTTCAGGATCTGCAAATTGGAAATAGAAAATTACTGACACTGCAAAAGGTCTTGTGAAATAAGTAGGAATACTACTAATTGCATGGAAGATGGTATTGCAAAAATTCTAATAAAATAATCAAGAAATAGTAATCTATTGCAAAATCCAAGAATTCGTTCGTCGATCATCACCAAAAATCTCATAACATGAACATACCCAACAACGTTTACTTCAATGGAAACATATTTAATGTTGGCTCCCTTCCTTAGACCAACGTGGTCGACTGTCTGGCTGAGATGAAGAATGGGACCTGTGTTGTTGCAAGGATTGGGAGTCAGGGACTGTTTTTCTTTTGGGATGGGCTTTTGATAGCATTGAAACAACATCTCTCATCGATGGCCATTCCATTGGAGACCTACTAGTGTAGAGGAGAGCCACTCTGAGGACCAACATCATCTCTTCCTTGACTGAGAAACTTGGAACTCTAATACTTTGATCTAAGATCTCTGCCATCCCTTCCTTAGTCTAAACTCTTTCCTTGACCCATTCCACAATGTTGGCACCTTCTCCAAATTCTGGATCCACTGGCTTTCTTCCAGTCAAGAGCTCTAACAGGACAACCCCAAAGCTGTATATGTCACTTTTCTCAAAGACTTGAAGAGTGTAGGCATATTCTGCACAAATAAAAAAGATGCATAGACTCATGAAAATCTGAATTGACATGACGATAAGTTTGATGGACTTAATAGATTGCTACCATCCTCAATTAATGAAACAGTACAAGTCTCTGGTATGTTTAACATACAACATTCAAGTATATATTACAAGAGAAAATCTGTGTGAGAATTTGATTGGCTGTGTAGAAAATAATGAATGCTACCTTATAGTAAGTTTAAGATTTTGAACAAGGCTAGGCTAAAACATAATTACATACCCATTAAACACTCAGAATCTATAATTTCTGCAAAAAGAGGACTAAATCGAAGCAAATAAGGCTCTATGCAAGTAGTTCCTTTAGGGAAAATAGCCAAGTCACCTTGGCTTAAGAGTTTTTTCATGATCTCCCCATCTTTGTTTCTGTTTCTAGTAAGCCTTACAGTCTTGATGGGTGACACTGCCTCTGTTACACAGCTAATACTATATGTAACTATTGTTACAGGCCTTCTAAGTGCTACAGTAAGAAAAACAAGATCAAGAAGAGTTATATGTGAACAAATATATAATGTACTGGTTTTCTCATATGTGATCTGCACTAGTGGAGGATATAATGTACTGGTTTTCTCATCTGTGATCTGCACTGGTGGAGGAATTCCTCAAACTCTAATTCTTACCCCCAAGAAAGATCCCAATAGTAGATACAACTAGTAAGGCAGGCATAAACCAACCAAATTCCTCATTATAGCCAACGCCAAACTGATGGGGAACCATAGAAATATCCCCATTGAGACCAGGGCTTTTAAAATATTGCAAGGAAAATCTATATACTTTTAGCATGATGAAGTCACAAGCTATTCTAAAAGAAAATTATCATAGGCTTGTATTGTGCAATGCTATGTACACAGATGAAAATGAATATCCATGAATATTGTTTCATATTATGCAAAATTGCGGAAGTATGTGGATCTTTTATACTTAGTACTTACTAAAGCTTGCTGCAATACTACCCCACAGGCCTGCTATTAATAAGTCTCGAGTCTTCCAATATAAAATAAGGAATTCACCACAGAATGTATTGCCACACCGTGTTGGATCAACAACATCTTACATCATGATTTCTCCTTGCATTGAAGACTTTAGCATGGTACAAATTGTGTGAAAAGCTAGAATTTCCCATGTCTCCCAAGTGTTAGACCTGAAATAATAAGACGTAAGATAAAGTGAAACGATGAAATGTTTGGAATGACGATAAATTTTGGTTTTTATTATGGAATAAGACTAAATCCAAAAAGCATAGGACAATATGAATGTTTAATTGAGTACTAATATCTTTCCTGTAAACAATGCTTCCTGAAGGGCCTCTTATAATAGTCACTACCTGCAATTTTTATTTTATTAGCATTACCATTTCAATTCCAGAGAGTTTGCAGTAGCTCAAAAAAACTAATAGATGGCAACACAATTTTAATATATACTAGAAGAAAAACCTCAACTCCAAGTTCTGCAATACGCTCGATCATCTCCAATGGTGATCCAGGTCCAACAAGCGAAGCAACTTCCTTTTCGTTTGTGGAAAATATGTTCCCAACAGAACATAGTGCCCTGTAAGATGAAAATCCATATTACTAAATTACAGCATTGCTAAGATAATTTAACTCAATCAAGTTAATATTTCTAGTGATTCAATTTGCAGAGAGGCTGACTGCAGCCTCCTCTTCCTATAAAATTCCCTGTAAGAATAAGGATGTTGCATAACTGAATTGAGTTCACAAGGTTAAAAAACATTTCAAGGGAAATTTCCCATACAAAACAAAAGTGCAAAAATGAAAAACTCGAGGAGGAAATCTAGAAATGCAACCTGTTGAAAAACCAGAAGTAGCAAATTGCAACTCCTGATATGTAAAATGCCTGCAATTTTTACTTTGACAAAGGCACTCTAATCTCCTTTCCAAACAATATACAACAACCAAATGAAATCAGTATACGACAACCTTACAACAACCTTAGCTAATGGTTCTCTTGTCTTTGACTCTTCACTCCATGGTTCCTCTGAGGAGTGTAGCTTTATAGATTGTTATTGCTTTTAATTATGCCCAGCTAAGAGCTCTCCTTTATGTGCTTTTGTGAAATCTTCTATTGATCCATCCTCAAATTCTTCATCTAATGTGTCTGTAGTTGCTGGACAACAACATATAGAGCACCTGCTGGTAGGTTATAAGGGTGGAATTTGGGTTATTTTTAGACACCAAAAGGGTGCACTTCATGGGATAGCCTTATCTTTTTTCTAAGTGAAATGGATGAAGCAGCAAATGAATATCAAATCAGAGGTGTTCATGGTAAATAAAGCATGCATGACTGGTGAAGAAGATAAGACACATTTATCCACATAGATTGTTTCATAAGTTGCCTTCTTATCCCTGCCTGGACTCTGTTTTGTGGGAAAAAAATTCAACACTGGAAGATACCAAAAAGAACCCTAGATCTGTTGTAATATACTCTAGATCTAAAATTCATTGAAAATATTTGTAGATCTATGAAATATTTTTTGTGAATTCTACAGATGTTTGTAGATCTTAAACAAAATTAGTTTTCAATTTTGGATTTAAAAAGGCTCTTCAATGTAAAATTTCCCAGATAACCATATAAATTTGGAGTTTTCTTTGAGCCATACAAGTGCACATATAGTTTCTTTCAACCATTATGGATCTAGTTTTGAATCTTTGTTCTTTGCTGGTAGTGATCGACGCATCTAATCGAGTAGTTGTTGATTCAATTTTAAAATTGCCCAAATCTTTGTAGATCTGAAAATTCTCGAGTTATAAAATTGTATTTTTTTGGATTTGCACCTGTAATACGAATTATAAAGTTGTATATTTTTTTGGATCTGCATCTGTAGTACATTTCACAGTGTGAAATAGTTGATCTATCCCATCTTCAATTGGATGAACTCATATCAATGTGTTTCTTATTTTACTCAGTACCTCAGCCTCAAATTTCTTGATACTCCAAACTTGTGCACTTGCATGAGTTTGTCGAACTAAAATCCATAGCTTAAAATTCATGAAACTGGTGGAGTCAAATTCATGCAAGCGCAAACACATATTACACATCCTCTTTGAAACACATCCGAAAGAACACTGGAATACATCTAGAGAGAACCCTATAGCCTAACACAATCCAATGGAATTGACCAAAAAAAACCCAAATAGGGTCAACCCTACTATAGGAGGAAGGGCCTGCAGTAAGAACTTGCCATTTTGCAAGAGTTAAGGGCGAATGTTGTTCTGCAAGAGCTGAGAGTGAATGTTGAGGGAGAATGTTGTTCTGCAAGAGCTAAGGACGAATGCTAAGGGTGAATGTTGTTCTGCAAGAGCTGAGGGTGAATGCTGAGGGCAAATGTGCATGTAGTTTTTAATAAAATCATTTTTATGTCCTCACCCGTTGCTTGGTGATAGTAGATGAATGGACAGTCCCTAGTAGTTGTAGAGAGAATCTAACCCGAATTAAGAGCTCCCTCATCATATCATGGGTACCACGAGCTCCATTGATGAATTTATTTGCCTAATGTTTATAGGAAGAATAAATTGAGGTTACAGTCAAGATGTGATCAGTTCTTTCGAGCTGTTTATAAGGCATGCATCCATGATGCTACCAAGTTTTCCATTACCTAGACAGTTTATTACACAAACGATACCTTTTTCTATGGTAACTCTGTTTCCACCGAGTAGGGACAATCAACAAGTACGTTGCAAAACACAACCCATTTCATTGAAGATATCCTTCCGACTCCTTCAGTCCCAGACAATGAAGTGACCTTGTGTTTGATTTCTACCTCAGACCTATGCTTATTTAACCCCTTAGCTTAGCAAGAGTAGGACCTTAGCTTTTGATGCTGATTCCTCGACTTGTCTTCATAGCAAGCAGTTTCATTCCTTAGTTACATTTGATTTTTGCATTTTAAATGAGCGCGCATTTGTTTTTTTCATTTCAAATCATTTTTATTTGGAGGAAGTCATCACAATAGCGATGCTTTGGGGCATAGTGTCGCAATTGCGATGTTTGGAGGAATCCATTGCAATATTGACACTACGCCCCAAAGCATCGCTATTGCGACGGCTTCCTCCAAACATCGCAATTGCGACACTTAGACTAAGTGTCGCAATTGCGACGTTTGGAGGAGGTCGTTGCAATAGCGACGCTTTCGGGCATATTATCGATATTGCGACGGATCCATCTAAACGTCACAATTGCGACACCTTGTCTAAGTTTCGGTATTGCGAAAATTGTCTCTAAACGTTGGTATAGCAACGGTTTCGGGTGATATTTAAAAAAGTTGAAAAAATTTGGGGAAATTTCCGACATTTGGTCAAAAGTGTCGAAACCAAGTGTCGGAATTTCCACCAAATGTACTAGTGTAATGTCCTGGAGAAGTGGTATATTTACACACAAATTTTCCAATTCCCTAGGAGTTCAATCTCCTCTAAGGTTTGCTAACTAGTGTCGGTCAAGTGCTCAGGAAAAGGAGGTTATTGGATATGAGTGTCATCTTATTCCTTTCCCTCCTCAACCTCTACAGGTGGATATGGGGGATGGTTTTCTGGGAGTACTCTTCCCAACCTGAGATTAACCTCCTGTATCTCGACATCGTAAGCTAGATGGGATGTTTCTTCATTGGGAGCGTATTGTGCATGTCTATTGTTTGGTTTCGGATTGGGCTATGCAAGTATAGGTATCCTAGGTGGATCAAAATGAGTAAGCTGAGGTTGAGGTTGGGGTGGTGGCATTAGAGAAGGTAGTTGATTTTGTCGAGGCCTCCACCCTTTGGATGGATTCTTCCACTGAGTTTTTTGTTGAACATACTGCTAAAATGGTTGGTTTACTGGCTAAGGATGATATGAAGGGTTGGAAGGCCAAGTAGGAGGTGTAGAACGAGATGGAGGAGTGGGGGTGTACCAAGGTTTCATGGGTGCACTCTGATTTTTGTAATAGTAGGAGTGAGGTGCACCTTTCATACCTTTTTTATATGGTTGAGGGCCTTGAGGCATTCTCTGGTTGATGAAACAGAGTTTGTTTGGCATTATTTCCCCACCTTCATATACAACTTTAAGTCCAGGTAAGGAGGGACACTTGTCTGTGGCATGATTCTCTCCACTGACTAAGAAAAACTCTATGACATTCAATGGACATTCATTTCTTGGGTGTTTCCTTGTAGATATATGAGAAAATATGGCCAGGGTTCTCTCTTCTTCCTCTTGCTTCATTTTTACCTGCATTGTGTCCATTTTCAAAGAAATGGTGTGCAGCATGTCACTCTTGAAGTCCTCTAGCATGTTTCCTATCTAATGTTTTATGAAGGTGGAAGAGGAAGGGGTATTGGATTTACTTTGTCTAGATATGCCCTTCTTCCTAAATTTTGTAGAATGGCTCTAGAAGAAAATTTTGATTACTTCATAGTGTTTTTTGTAGATATGTCCTCCTGATAACATATTGAAGGTTTCTGTCATCTCCTCACTGATCCCTCGAAAAAGTACAAGTTTAAGTGAGTTAGGATCAAAAGTGCAATTGGCTCTCTTATAGTTCAATTGGAACCTCTCTTCACAATCCTC
Organism: Pinus albicaulis; assembly: GCA_034641835.2. Lineage (NCBI taxonomy): Eukaryota > Viridiplantae > Streptophyta > Pinopsida > Pinales > Pinaceae > Pinus > Pinus albicaulis. The sequence goes on from CM076582.1 coordinate 1,315,163,874, forward strand.
TAGGGATTCATCAGGCACTAGAGACATCCTAAATTTCTCGTCCTTAGTTTCTTTGGACCTACAATAGTATTTTTACTTGTTGCTGATGGTCTCTTCCATCTGTGACTAGGTAGTGATGCTATCCCCAGGTAGACCCATGAACTAGCACAAGGCTGCATCCTTAACGGTGGATGGGAATAACTTCAACTTCCAATCATCAGAGGTGTAGTCGTAAGTCCTATATAGAAAACAAAATTCAAACATGAATGTGTTAAGGTCCTGAGAGGTAAGTTCATGGAAGTGTGGAAGAGTTGAGGGGCTAACGTTTTTCATCTTATTGTCTCGATCTGCATCCCTTATGGAAAATTCTCTCCAATTCCTAGCCATGGTTAAGATAGGTGAAGTAGGTCCCTAAGTTGAAACAAGGTCTTCTTCTTCTTCCCCTATAGGATCCTCAAGATATTCAAAAGGATCTCCTATAGGGGGTTCAATATCACTGCCACTAAAGAAGAGTAGAGGGTGGCTAAGAGGTGATGTAGGGGTTTTAGACAATGTTTGTCTTTGAGTATTCCTAGCACTATGAAGCATGAAAATCAGATCTTTTTTTGTAATTTGTCAGTATTTTTGAGGTGACATGAAAATAAAGGAAGGAAAAGAATAATGATAAAACAAAATCAAAATATCTACTAGACACCTCCCCAGTAACAACGCCAAAAAGTGGTGAACCCTAATATTGCACGAAGAATGCTACAACTCCCAGGGGCTACCCTAGTTTCCTTTATCAACCCGAGGTTCATACAAACTTTGAGGTGACAGTGTTATATAAAAAACATATGCATTCTATTCATGTCATCCTCTTCCACTTTACGAAAGGGTGCTATTTCTAAGATTTCTCAGTGAAGTCGGTCACACTACAATGAAACTAAAATCATTTATAGAAAGGAAATGGAAAAAGGAAAATAAATTAAATCACTGAAACAAAATGACAAAAATGAAACTAATTTAATTTGCAGAAAAGGAAATGACTGAAAAGAAACTAAACTATATTGCTGAAAAGAAATGGCAGAAAGGAAACTAATTCTAAACAACACTTAACTTGTCCAATCAACTAAATGCACTCTATTTATCCTATGGTCTTTCTATCATGTTTCTATCCATGCAACTAAGCTATCCATGAGTTAATTCTAATTAAAAAGAGTGTTTCTTGGAGGAAAGAAAATTTCTAAAGGGGCTAATGGAGGGCTTAATGGATGAAATGAGGCTTAGAAGTGTTAAGCGGGGGTCAAAACATTAGAAAAAATTAGAATATGGTGCAAATGCGTTTGGAGCGGAAATAAATAAATAATGTGATGGCGAAATGCGAGGGCCGGTAAAAGTTGCAATTTGCAATGTCACAATCGTAACTTCACAAGTTTAAATGGATAGAAGTAAGGATTTAATGGAATGAGCTAAATGTTGTGAAGTGCGATGAGTGAAATGGTGGGTCAAAAATCGTAATATCGCAAGTTTACAATGATAGTGATAAGGATTCATAAGAATAAACTAAAATGTGCAAAGTGTGATTTGCATTGAAGTAAAGGTTGTGGGCTACGATTTGCAATGTGGTAAGTTCCGCGGGGGGAAATTTACAATGGGGATTATGTGGTGGTCTAAAGAAAAAGGAAAAATTTGCGGGATGCGATGTGCGATAAGATTATAACTACAAGATGCGATTTGTGATGCGGTAAGTTCAGTGAGATGCGATGTGCGATGGGGATGACATGGAAGTGAAAGGAAAAAGGGAAAAAGTTGTGATTTGCGATATGCGATGTTGCAATATCGTAATCACAAAGAATAAGCAATAAGATTTAAAGGTAAAAGCTAAGATTTTCAAAGTGCGCTTTGTGATTTTGAAATATCACAATCGCAACGAATGAGCACTAAGTGTTAATTTAAACATTAAATTTTTCGATTCCTAAGTGAGATGTATGATGGTAGGAGTCTCGAGGAACAAAGGAGGAGGTTTGGTTTGTGGTGGTTGTATATGTTTTTTCACTTGTTTTTCGTAAAAAGGGTAAGATGGTCATGAATAGAGAAAAATAGAGGAATAAGGATGAAGGGCTTAAGGGTGTTTGAAAGAAAGGTAAGTCCAATGCTAAGATGAGAAATAAAGGAGGGGAATGGAAGCATAAGTGCAATGCTCAAAAGTGAAGCACAACCATAGTTTAATGCATGGGGAAGAATAGAAATGCGGGGTGAAATAGTGAAGGAAAGGCTTGGACTTGGTAAATAAAAATTCTTCCCCAAACTCGAACAAAAAGAAAATTTTTCCCATGGGAAGGTCTACCCTACTCAAACTCTTTTGACAGAGATGAGAGGGGGGAGACTTGACCACAATTTTGGATTTTTTCCTCTATTTCACTACCCATAAGCAATTAAAACTATAGCATCACAAAAACGAAATAGCAATGAAACTTATCAAAAGCATATCTAACTTTAATGGCAGAAGAAAAACTAGGTAAATGATAGAAAGGAAAAGATAATAACAACAGATAAGCTGAGGCACATGGATTGGGCCCTAACCCATGAGCCTAGCCCTCTAAAATTAAATTAAGAAAATGAAAGCATCCTGTTGATTTCATAAAATAATGGCTACATACATATCTGAAAGTTTCCATCCCTGAATAAGAAAAAAGGCTTCAATAGTTCACAACAATAATTCTGAATGGAATCGAGACTAAGATAGACTAAATATTCTTACCTCTATCTCTTCTCTATTTATTCTACAGGGTAGAAACCAACAACTCCATAGAAAATGGTGATTGAATCCACGAGAATCCAAGTAAACCAAGATTGAGTGCTCTCCTCTTTAAGTTGCTCGGCTACCTTTGGAATTCAAATTGCTAGACAGAACCCTCGGGGATCGTTTGGCTGCTTGTCGAATTCAAATTGATAGAGAGATTCTTTGGGATCCTTTGGCTACTTTTAAGGGTAGACAATCCTCCTATAGTTTCTCCTTGTTGTCTCCTCAAAGCCTTTGTGATAAAATATTTATAAAAATTCTTAATAAATCATGATTTTGCGCACTCAACCTTATATTATGCATTCAGAGTATATTAGCCTTAATTATCAGCTATACTAGCATCATAAACCCAAATAATAATAAAAATGTAGGAAAAAATGATCTAAGAAGGCATAAAGGTGACTATTAACCCCTCCAAATATGTCTAATTATGGAGCTCATCAGTTGGTGGGGGAAGCTTTAAATTTACTTCAATCTTAGCCGGATCAACTTGAATTCCTATGCAGAAATATGAGACCCAAAACAATATGCTCAGTCATAATCATTAAAATTATTTCATTACTCAATGAAATATTAGTTTCTCTACATCTCTACAAAACTCTCTTAAGATTATTTAAAGGTTCTTCAAAAGCATCACCCATTACTGTAAAATCACCCATATAAACCTATACTCAATCATGAAAAAGGTAAGAGAAAACTCCAAGAATTCGCCCTTTGAAATGTGGTTGGCACATTTCATAAACCAAACGATAGTAATTTATATGCATAGGTACCCTAGGGACATGTTCATGTTGTCTTCTCTTGGTCCTCTGGAGCTATGCTAATTTGATTGTACCCATTGGACCCATTCAGGAAGGAAAACTACTTCTTCCATGTTAAACTCTCTAGTAATGATCCGATCACGGGTCGAGTACTACCCAACCATCACGTGTACGGTACTAAGATATTTTAAAACGACTATGGCTTATACAGGTTCAAATGAGCATGTTAGAGCATACACATATTAATCATGAATTAAACATAATCAGGAAGCACATAACACATAAGCGAAAGACAACCAAATTGGTAACGGAGTTCACCCCTCCAACTCACTGGGGTTACATCTCCGGACCTGCTTCAATTGGAAGGCAGATCCTTTATATTTCATCTTCAAATTAAGCTTCCATACATTCTAGTTCCATGGCTGAGCATTAGCCAAGCACTATGGCTTTCAAAGGCTAAGTTTCCTATCCTTTCTCCTCTCCCTTTCAAAGGCTCACATCATGAGTTTATATAGTTTTTCCCCATAACTCCCCAATCCACAATAGTAGGATCTCAAGAAATTTTAAGGAAAGACAAACTCCATGATTCTAGGACTTTAAAACTTACTCAAGGCAAAAATGGCAAACCCAACTTGAAGGATCTTAACCATGCCAAGAAAGCTCAACCTCTTAATGAGAAATAGAAAATTAGTTGTGAGGTCAATTCTCACATAAAACTAATTTCTCAAATGGAATAATAAGTGAATATTTTGGTGAGTCATTTTCCACTCACTTAGAACATTATGCACTTCATAATTTTTAAATGAAATAATGAATTAATTCACTCATTACTTTGTCACCCATCATAAAGTGTCTTCATGGTGCATAAGTAAACTTCTTTGTTTGTGGAGATCCTCCTAGATCAAACCTCCCCGGAAAGAAAACTTTTGGTCTCCAAAAGTATCAGCTTCAATCAACTCAACTGTATGCAAATGTCTCTGAAAGGCAAATTCCATCATGACTCCTTCACCTACCGTTCTTCGGAATCGGAAGATAATGCCAACACCTACAACTGTTGCAACACAAATGCTTGAAAAGGCACATTCCTGCAAGATTCCTTCACCTCAGTCCTTCAGAATCGGAATGCAAAAGCCCACATCTACATAAAGCTGCAACACAAATGTCTGAAAAAGGAACATCCCGTCAAGATCCCTTCACCTTAGTCCTTCAGAATCGGAATGCAAAAGTCCACATCTGCATAAAGTTGAAACCTGTAGCTGATCATACCTGTTCACAACATTTGCCAAGGGTTCATTGGTCAAGTTTACATGCCAAAATGGATTTAGGAAAATTTCCTGATCCCATTTGCTTACAAATATGCCAACAAGGCTTAATGCGTAAAAATACGTCTCTCACTCTCACTCTCCTTTACATAAAAGTGGCTAAAAACAAGCCTTTTCCAATGCTTCATAAGCATATTTTACATCATCTCTTTCATTGTTGGCCACTTTGGCCTTTTGCATGGCATTGCCAAATTTTTGATGCCAAAATATGATGACAATTATGGCTTTTTACATGGCAATTACAAAGTAATTGTAATGTGACAAATATGTGCTCAAAGGAACAATATACAAATTGTTCAAAAACCCCTTTTAACATATGTATGCCCCATGCATTAATGTTGAAAAAAAAACAAAAAGCAAATCCCCCATTACAAAAATGTGCATTATGAAAGACTATGGGTTTAAAATACTTCTTCGCTTGACTTTCAGCGCTTGCTAATGGCAATGGTCTTTGAATAGAAGGACCCAATGAAGTTGGGTTTGTCTTCCTCCTTAAATCCTAACCCACTGCCTTCAAGATGAACATCATGATATTCAAAAATACAGCCCGTTGCAAAATTCACAAGCAAAAGACCATGCTCTTTGCAAATATCAGCCAAATTCAGGGTTCCCGCCACATTGGTTGTAATAGTCTCGGGCTTGTGGGACTCACACCAATCCACGTTAGGCCGACCTGTGCGCGGTACTCATGATGTTGGTCGATGTGCAGGAATCGCGAAACGATTGCGTGAATGCAAGCGAGCAAATGAGGCTCCCTTTCAACTACAACATCAATTTGCATATCATCTGGTTTTACGACGAAGGGACACAACTCATTATACGACTTTTCAACCAGAAGTCTATTTATTCTACATGCATCATACCATATATCGCGATAGAGATCAGGGTGCAGTAATGCTATTTTGACCTTGTCGAAAACTAGTTTGAGCACAGACAGCGGGATCTGATTCTCCAGCTTCAGAATGTCGCTCTTTATTTGGATGCCATAGGCACGGTGATCGGGACCAAATAAGAATTGGAGAATAAAGAAGGAATTGACGGCCATCATAAGAGCAAGGTCATCACGGTACTCGTCGTCCGTCATGTTAGACTAGTCATAGAAGCTCTCGATATGCGGCCGCATCACTTCGATCTCATGAACCATATCATCATCCAAACTCAACGACCTGTTGGCGGCCTGGATGTTGACGAGTTTTTGCCAGAGTGTGGCAGCCGACTTGACTTTGTAAGCCTGATACAGATTTGTTGTGTGATGACTTGATCATGATGAACAACTCCACCAATGAGGGCGCATTTGTACATACCATAATATGCAGTGTTTTTTCGTCGCGGGTGACCAAAGTCTGACCAGGCTTCAGGCTGAAGATCGACGTTGAACACTGAATTGATGTAAACAACGCGAGAGAAATCACGCCATGCACGCCCAAGATGTGCAGTGCCAGGCCCATTTATCTTACATTTCAGAAACGCATAACAGCACCACCAACACAAATGAAGTTATCTTTTGGGCCATGGCGGTTGCTGCCTTCTGATGCGTGGTGTACAGTTAGTTCCAGGCGCTTACATATCTTACAGGAACGCTTCAAGAATGTATGTGGCCGTGAAATTTTGTTTTGGAAAATAAAACGAGACGGTTATTTCTCTCACCAGAAGTAGAAGAAGTAACGAAAGCTGCAAGCCGGTCACAAAAACTTTGGCGGAGATCTCGAACACATCTGCACCGATCACAGAAGAGATCTTACCAATCCTCCAACATTAATGGGCAGTTACAACGAAGCATCAAGCTTTACGGTTTTATCGCCAGGCAGCTTTTCCACGTCCTCAAGAAATCACCACGCCCACAAGATCATGTACAGTGACATCCATCCTTAGAATCTTCTGCTCAACAAAGTGCGCTGGGTCAAGATTGTGGATTTCGGCGTGAGCATGATTCTATCGCCGATGCTGGATCCTGCCATTTCTGAGCCGAAGCTGCAATGCCAAAAACAATGTGCTGCAAGTTCGTAGCACTGGTTTCGACTAATGCTTTGCACTCAATTCTCTTGATTACATCAAGATGATGCAATATTGGCAGAGATCTCTGTGAGCAATAATAACTTACTTGTGCTGATTGGTCATGACATAGGCCTAGTGAGATTCAATGCTTTTGACATTTGAAGTTCAAAGTGTTCGAAAGATTACAAATCATATCGCTCAGTAATTTAGCCAGTCGGTATAGGGCACTGAGTCGAGATAATAAGTGTAATCTAATTTTTCTTATAATAACTCAAGAACTTCTGCAGTATGATACATGAATAGATTCGCGGAGCTGGTAAGTAATCTACAGACTCGTTACTTTCCAAAGCTCAAAAGCTTTAGCTGACCTGATCAGAATTGAATTGGCTGTTGTGGAAAGATGATGCTGCTGCAATAATAATTGCTAGGGTATTTTATCCACCCGTTCCGATCGATCACAGGCTACAATGTTGCAAATTTCTCGACCCAGATAGACTTCCGACATCACCTGCTCTTGATTTGACAAAATTTCAGGTTGCAATAACTTTTCGATCCGGAGGCTATTTGATGCGATTCAAGCGTCGTTGGATTCCTCTTGTCGAGCTCTTCGCGATGGTGTCATTATTTGTTGATTCTGAGTCAGAAAAATTTTGAGCACTTCTCATCAAAAGACGGATACCTGCTCCCATAAAACTCGAAATTTTGCAAAATATCATAAACATAACCTGCAGAAACATCATGAACTGCTTACCCAACTCGAACCAAGCATTTCTTTCTTGTAAGCGTGCTTTTTGAATGGTGAATGGAGCTTTCTTCACGAGCTCTTTCGCCATATGTTTGCTTGACTCTTGGCGAATTTCGGGGTGTAACTTCCAGCACTTCTTCTCCCAATGGCCACTGATTTTGCAGAAATTGCAGAAATTAGACCGTTTCCCATTCCACTGTGTCTTCATGATAGGAGGATTTAGAACGTTCTCATTCTTCTTGGTCTCCCTTCTTGTGGGAAAATCTGTCTTCTTAACCCACTATTTCCTTGTATGATGCTTAACTACACCATAGTTAGCAGATCTATGAAAGCAATCACTTCTCTTATGTGCAAAAGTAGAATCTGAATGATTGTCATACCTTCTTGGCTTGTCCTTAAATTGATGGAAACTAGGTGGCTTGATTCCTTTCTTGGAATCAGGTGATGAAGGGATGAATTTTGTTTCAGCTACCTTCGAGCATTCTCCTTCTTCCTGTCGATAACCCAAACCTGCAAATGGTTGTCTTGGTACAACCTCCAATGGTTGGGTGATTCCTTGGCCATTTATGCCAATTCCACCTCCGCTATACCCCATCTTCGTGAGGATTTTCATGCCAACATTAGTTTCATATTGAGAGAGAACAGAACTTGAAGTGACATCACATACCTCGGTTTGACATGCAACCTCTGTTGTCTCAACTTTCTGCAATTTAGACAATATCTCCTCTTTAGCTCGTAGCATCTCTTGAAGCTCCTGCTTATCGAGAAATAATCTTCGCAATTCTGCATTTTCGGCTTGAAGGCTTTCGTTTATCTCTTGCAACTCTTGCAGTCTTTCAGCGTGCTTCGCTCCTTTTCCCATCCTGCAAAGCAGTCACCTGCTCCGATACCACTTGATCCGATCACGGGTCGAGTACTACCCAACCATCACGTGTACGGTACTAAGATATTTTAAACGACTATGGCTTATACAGGTTCAAATGAGCATGTTAGAGCATACACATATTAACATGAATTAAACATAATCAGGAAGAACATAACACATAAGCGAAAGACAACCAAATTGATAACGGAGTTCACCCCTCCAACTCACTGGGGTTACATCTCCGGACCTGCTTCAATTGGAAGGCAGATCCTTTATATTTCATCTTCAAATTAAGCTTTCATACATTCCAATTCCATGGCTGAGCATTAGCCAAACACTATGGCTTTCAAAGGCTAAGTTTCCTATCCTTTCTCCCCCCCTCTCCTTTCAAAGGCTCACATCATGAGTTTATATAGTTTTTCCCCATAACTCCCCAATCCACAACAGTAGGATCTCAAGACATTTTAAGGAAAGAAAAACTCCATGATTCTAGGACTTCAAAACTTACTCAAGGCAAAAATGGCAAACCCAACTTCAAGGATCTTATCCATGCCAAGAAAGCTCAACCTCTCAATGAGAAATAGCAAATTAGTTGTGAGGTCAATTCCCACATAAAACTAATTTCTCAAATGGAATAATAAGTGAATATTTTGGTGAGTCATTTTCCACTCACTTAGAACATTATCCACTTCATAATTTTTAAATGAAATAATGAATTAATTCACTCATTACTTTGTCACCCATCATAAAGTGTCTTCATGGTGCATAAGTAAACTTCTTTGTTGGTGGAGATCCTCCTGGATCAAGTAATTGGTGTATAAAAGGAAAGGGAAGGTGATATTTTAATGTAGCTTTGTTTAGCTCCATATAATCTACACACACTCGCCATTTACCATTACTTTTAGGGAGGATAACTTGTGCGGATACCCACTGGCTATCTGAGATAAGATAGATGAACCCTACATTTAACAATTTTTGTAGTTCATTTTTAACAATTTCTCCTAAAACAGGGTTCATCCTTATTTGCGGTTTTTTCCCTCCCTTGGAATCTCCTTTTATGTACATATGATTAATGTACGTGTTTGTGTGAACACCCCTCATATCTTTATATTCCAAAGAAAATGTATTCGAAAAGTTTTTCAATGTCAGAATTAATTGTTTCTCCTGTTCAGGAGTTAAGGCAAAATTGATATTTAAAGATTTTGTAGGAAATATTTCAATGAAATTACCTCCACATTTAGTCATTGAATATGCAGGAAATGAAAATAAGAGGGATGAGTGTAATTCAACTGTTGTATTATGTTCACAATAGTTTTGCAGGTCAGTAATGATATCTGTATTATGACTAGATTTCTCTTCTAAATGTCCTAAAAAGTCAAGATTAGAAATATACAATTTATCAAATCTTCCTTTGTATTTTCCTTAAGGCTCATGGCTTGGGCTATTGGAAAAATTGGATGGGTACATTGTGAATTATGTTCATCTTCTTCGACCCAATGTTTATTTTATGATCTTAAGAGGGGTTTAGTAGGGGGCTACAGATTGATAAGCTTAGTTTCAACTCCATGAGTGATTTTCATGTTTCAAGACCTACACCCTATGTGGGCAACATTCGTAGCTAACCAAGATATCCCTAAGATCAGAATATTCCCTCCCAAGTTGGTCTTAGCATGATGAACATTAAAGTCTGTGGGGTACTTCCAGGTATCCATTGAAATGAAAATGTCTTCTAATACACCCTTTCTCTTTACCTTACACGTATCTGCTAATTCTAACATGGTATGAGTAGGAAATAAGTCAAAGAATCCTATGTGAGATAATGTCTCCATTTTCATCACATTTATGGCTGCACCTAAATCTGTTAGTGTGTTTCTTATTGGATACCCAACTATAAATGTGGTAACCACAACGACTCCAGGGCCTGCATATTTCTGAGTAGAAAATCTGGTGGACGTAAGGATTGCAAGTATCCCACCGAGTTGAATTGTGGAGGTTCCTTTCTTCTGTCTCCCTAGTTTCTTGGTACATAGCTCCCTCATTATTCTATGATAAATTGGGATATCCCTAATTGCTTTCATTAATGGAATCTTAATGGATACATTTCTCAATTTATAAAAAAGATCAAACTCAGGTGGTTTTATTTTCATCTCCAACCTCTCTCAAAAATGAGGTTAGATAGTATGGGACAAGGAGGGTTCTTGTGACTTTGAAATGGTCTATTCTTACGGTTATGGTATTTTTTCTACTCAAGATGTGTCCAAATTGTCTTCCTCTATAATCTATTCAATTTTTTGGGCTGAGTCACTACTTTTCCTGATCTGAGTTTAATTTCTTGCAACGACACATGAAACTCCTGCAAAAAAGGAGCATAAATTTCTTGCAGAGGCTGTGGTGCAATACAATGGGCAGGAAAATTTTGATAAGTGGCCACTCCAATATTCTGAGCAAATTGGATGCCTTCATTGTTGGGGTGGCATACTAGTTGGGCAGGAAGTTGTATGGGATGAGGTTGATATAGCAGGGCAGGAAACTAAAGTTGCTGCAGTTATGGATGAACCATTTGTTGCTGTATGGGTTGTGGTGAATAGAAATTCTCAGATGTAAAATTATTAGCAGCAGGGTAAGGAAAGTTCTCCTGCAAAGGTTGTTCTTCAACCTAGGGCTGCCAGAGCATTGTAATATTCCACATCATATTCTGAGTATAAGGAAATTGAAAATTTTGTTGTGACATAATTGTAGAATGTGGCTGCCATGTTTTTTTAGGTGCCATTGCATAGAGTGCATTGGCATCTCCCTGATTTTATATATATGCTTCTTTAAGCTCTAGAAGAGAAGTGTTACGACATTTTTTGGTCATCTAACCTATTACTAATATATGGACCAAAGTACACCATGTAAGACAAATTTTACCCAAAGTAAAACTGCTTTCACTATGAAAAATAAATTAGTAATCCATAATTTATTAAGTTCTTTATGGTCTAAACAGGAAAGAAATATTGAATAATTCCATATTTTTTTAATTTTCCTCAAGGGTTTATTTGTTAAATAACAATTTCATTAATATTCCTAATCAAATTTAACCCAAATAGGAAAATTACTAGATAAATCATTATTTATCTTCTTATTTTCTAGGAATAATTATTTAAAACATTATTTAAATAATATTCCTTGTTAAATTTGACAGTCATTTATAAATGATTCAATAAACCATTATTTATTTAATTATTACCCAAACACATTCTTAAAATAGTAAATAAATCATTTATTTATTTATTATTTATAAATAAAGGGATTTGACGAAATTCAAATTCTTTTTTCCTCCAACTAATATAATAAAATATTCCATAAAATTTGGATCTAGATTTGGTTACTACTATTTTAATTATGGACCAATATCTAGACTAACTCAATATTTTTTTTATAAATAGAAAGGTTTTTCCATTCATTCACTATCTTTTGTTTCCTAAAGATCACTCTCAATCTATGATTTTGGTCTAACTTTGATCCTCCATCATTGTCATATTTTTCTATCATTTTTCTTGTGAGCTCCCTTTGAGTTCCATTTTTTTGTCTGGGTTTTCTACACCATGAAGAGAGAGAGATCTTAGATCTAAAGTGTTGAGGACATACAAGAACCCATCCCATTTAGGGGGACTGGTAAGATATTTCTATGATGCAGGAGCATTAGGCTCAGGAAATTCTTTGTATTTTAATAAGACATAGGGGTCTTGTCTTTTCAAAGAAGATTGCTTGCTTATGTATTAAATTGATGTAATTTATAATATATTTACTAAGACATTTAGAATAGGAATGATTGAGAGAAATTTTGTAAATGTTCTCGAATGTTCAAGAAAATGAAAGAATTAATATAGTTGAGATTCCATAGGGAATGAGAGATTTGAGAATTAATTGTAATTCCTAAATTAGAATTGGTTTCATGATTTTGTGGATTTGAAAGGATTTTTAGGGATAGAGGATAGATTTTAGGACTTAGAGGATTCAAGATTTTGTTGAGAAGATAAAGGATCTGAAACCAAAACTCGATTCAGAACCATCTATATAAATTGTAAATCCTCAAAAGCATACAGGACTGAGGGGGGATTTAAGACGATTTATATAGAGAGAAAAATTTTGAATTGTAGAAGCCTACAGGTCAGAGAATCGGTGGAAATGCCACTAATTAGAATATCAGGCCAGAGAGAATAAATATTTGTAATTATTTGGATATATATATACAAAGAAATTAAATTCTGAAGTGGGTGATTATTCATTGACAGATTCAGTTTATAATGTGTGTGATAAATGTTCTGGCTATGAAGGAACAAGTGTGCGAATAAAACTCTGCAATAGAGGTTTGATATGGTGGTTATACATATTGTACACTTGCATGTCCCATTAACAAACCACTCAACTCAAAATTCCTATAGATAACTGATTTTCCACTTCACTTAACTATTTCCAAGTGCTCATTGAGAGTAGATTATTGTTTTTTGTCCAACTAATATTAAGGGATAATAATAGTCGACATGCATCTATAAATACACATGAAATCTATAAAAAAAACTTGCATATACATCTATAAATAGAATTTTCTCATGCATCTATAAATAGGCATCCAGCTAAAAATAGCCTGTGTGGACCCCACCTAATGTAGCTTCTTAATTTTCACTAGGATCAAGGATGTTGTTTCTGGATGCCAATTTCATTGTTTCTTGTCGCAAAATTCAACACTCCCTCTCAAAAACAAAGAAGTACATTTGCATGGGGCATGCAACTCCACGCATGCGACATGAAACTCCATGCATGTGCCATGCAACACCATGCATGTGCCATACAAACTTTGCATGCAACACTTCTCTAGTGTTTCTCGCACATGCAACCTTTGCATGTAACACTTCCGAAACTGAATCACCTCCAAAAAATTGAATCAATATAATGCACTTTTTATCAAAGTCCTCTGACTTCTTCTTATCTACTGCACATGTCTTCAGAATCCACTACGCTACTCACACCTGCATCCATGCACTATGCACTTGTTGCCAACTCTGATTTGTGCTCCATTATCGGACACTGTCACTTTTATTTTATGTCCTCACGACACGTGATTGCATTAATCAAACTGATCATGTTACTACTGCTATATGGGTGATCCAGGTGGATATTCGTGGCCACCTACCTATTCCACTTGGGGCCCCACCATTGTCTCTTTCAGTTTTTCAGTCTCCGCACAAGTTACTATTTTTAGCAGTTTTTCGGGTCTTGAACTTTTGGAGCCATTTTAAGGCCCTAAACGGCGACAGTATGCTAAAGTTACATCCTCGGGAAGTTGAAACACAAATTTACCCAAAAGGGGGCAATAGTTTTGGGGCTTCATCTCCTAGGGTTTGGTTTTTGGACGATTAGAGTTGTCCATTGTTTCCCAATAAAAAATAGGCCCTTGAGCCTCATTGTAACACAATTCAAAGGGCTATAACCACCACATCTCTTCTTATGGATTCGCTACCAGTACCCTAGCTAGTTTATTTCCAATCTATCTGCAAGCAAATTTCATTTATTTGATGTTAATGAAATCAAGTGATATTTTCGCTGCATCTTTGTATTTATGGTTATATGTGTATTCTGTTGTGTTGCTACATAAATCTGGATAAGTGGTATCAAAGCGGTCTGCTTTTTCTCGATCCTTCTTTGCATGTCCCAAACAAAGTCGGGATATAAGGAGTTAGGGCTCGATCTAGTGGAACATTTGCAAGATCAGCCTTGCAAACCCCGACGGATGCCCATGGGGGACAAAAAGAAATATGAGGGAGCAGGAGATCCTATAAAAATATTGCTCAAGGAGGCCCTCGAAAATAAAAGGAATGCGATGATGGATAAATTTGCCTAGATCCTTAAAATATTGTCCACCGACGGTGCATCTTCATCCAGCAGCCACTCTGGATGCGTGACTTCCTTTAAGGTACAAGTAAAATTTGACATTCCAATATTTGAGTGTCAAATAGATGCAGATACTGTAGATAGATGGTTGAACATATTAGAAGGATATTTCTCGGTTCATGAATTTTCCGACTGAGAGAAGATTATTTTTTCACTCCTGAAAGCTACCCCCCATGTTAGGGAATGGTGGAAAAACTATTGTGAGAAAAAGGACGAGATAGAACCCTCTCTATTCTTAGTTGTACCCACTTGGAATTCTTTCCGAGATGCCATCAAGGAATAGTACTATCCCGTGGGGAGCTATGAGGACAAGTGCATACAATCAGCCACGCTGCGGCAACAAAGGGATCAATATGTGCATGAGCTAACAAATCTGTTCCATACCCTGCGCACAAAGTTGGGTATCAAAGATTCAGAGAAATATTTGGTGCTAAAGTATCGTGGTTGTCTGCACAGATACATTTAGGAGGAAATGGAGTTCCTCAACATCTCCTCACTTTGTACGACATACCAGTATGCTGCCAAGATTGAGCAGAAATTCAAACAGAAGAAGCGAGACTTTGGATCTACAAAACAAAAGCAAGGGATAGGTGCCCCCAAACCACAAACCAAAAGACTAAGCCAAGGCATGGTGGCCCAAGACAACCTTCCAAAGCCACAAGAAAATAACAACACCACAAAGCCAAAGAAGGACACGGGAAAGTGGTGTGAGTTCCATAAGAGCTCCACTCACAGAACAAGTGAGTGTCGGGCCAAGCAGTTGCTGGTGGCCGAGATGAGGGCTTCTGAATCACATGCATGCTCCAACTATGAATCAGAATCTGGAAAGGGGAATGACAGAGGGAAGCAGATTATTGATGCAGAGCCCAATGACACTATTGCCACTTTGAAGATCCAAAAGGAGGAACCAAAAGATCCAGAGCAGGTAAAGCATCTCCTCCACTCCTAGATGTGGGTAAAGGGTTCCCTGCTACAGTTCATTGCCGACAATGGGAGCCAAAATAATCTCATTTCAATAGATGTTGTGAAGCGTTTAGGATTTCCGACCATAGTGTACCCACAATCACACACCATCAGGTGGCTTCACCAAGGACGAGATCTCCGCGTCAGCCAACAGTGTCGCCTTCCCTATAGCATCAAGCCCTTCACGGATGAGGTATTGTGTGAAATTTCTCCTATTGATGTTTCTAATGTATTATTAGGCCAACCATACCTGTAGAAGCGACATGTTGTGTATGATTCCCTGCCTCGTGTTGTTATTGTGACTTTGGGAAATAAGTTGTACAGGATACCAAAGGTACCATTGCCTCCGACTATCTCTTTGGTTACTGCAAAACAATGCAGTAATTTCATTTCCCAAACTAGGAAATTTTTTTTCCTGACGATCCGCCCCCAAGGCAAGTAGAATATTGTGGCCACGACCTCCAAACATGGCTCCTCTACACGACAAAAACAAATGGACAAGGTTGTGGAGGAGTATAGGGACATCTTCACATCACCCACAGGGGTGCCTCTACATCGTCAATTCAAGCACCCCATTGACCTGACCCTTGGTGCGCCACTACCCAATGGACTGATCTTTAGGTGCTCTGTTCTGGAGAATGATGAAATCAAGAGGTAGATTCAGGAGCCGCTATAGAAAATTCACATCCGTCCAAGTTCATTGCCCTGTGGGAGCCCGATCGTGTTGGTACAGAAGAAGGATGGGACTTGGAGACTCTGTATTGACTATCGAGTGCTGAACAAGGTCACTATATCGAATAGGTACCTGATCCCATGGATCAATGACCTTCTGGACCATCTCAAAGGGGAAAATATTTCAGCAAGATTGAGTTGAAGTCTGGGTATCACCAGGCACCAATCAAACCCTCTGATGTGTGGAAGACTGCCTTCAAATCCAAGGAGGGCCTTTTCGAATGGCTTGTCATGCCTTTCAAGTTGACGAATTCTCCCAGAACCTTCATGAGGTTGATGGATGACATCTTGCGTCCGTTCACCAACTCATTTGTATTGGTGTACTTGGATGACATTATGATCTTCAGCCATACATGGGAAAAGCACCTCCACCACATCCAAGAAGTCCTCCAAACACTACAGTGACACAAGTTGTGTGCCAATTTGGAGAAGTGCACTTTTGGCATGACCCAGGTTCAATATCTGGGATACATTATTGATGAAAGGGGGGTGCATGTGGATCCAGCCATGATCCAAGTCATTTAGGATTGGCTAGCCAAAACCACTCTTATAGAGCTTTGCAACTTTCTAGGTGTTGCTAATTTCTACTGCAGGTTCGTGTTGGGATTCTCTCATATCACTTGGCCCTTGAGTCGAGTCACCGAGGGAGGAGCAAAAGAAAAATTCTATTGGTTGGAATCTCAACAAAAGGCATTCGTATAATTGAAACATTTCGTCTGTTCTGCCCCAGTGCTCACATTACCAGAATTGCAACAACCATTTGAGTTTGACACAGATGCCTCTGACTATGCTATTGGGGCAGTTCTTACTCAACAGAGGCATCCAGTGGCATATCACAGGGAGACATTGTCTGAAAAAGTTCACAAGTGTCCCATTTATGAAAAAGAAATCTATTCCATTGTGCAGGCATGTCGACAATGGAAGAATTCAATTTTTGGAAAGGAAACAATCAATCCACACAGACCACCGACCCCTACAGTTCATACAGACACAAGGGAAGTTGCAGAACGATCGCTATCAGAAGCGATCCACATATCTGCAACAATTTCATTTGAACATTGAGTACAAGAAGGGTAGCACCAATAATGTTGCCGACTGCCTCAGCTGACCACCAATCGTGGCCATAACCACAGTTATAAACTCTTGTGGGCATGAAACTTCTGATTGGCCACTTCTCTGCAAGCGCGATCCAGAACTCAGCCACACATACAAGGCACTCTTGTGGGGTACGCAAGTTCTGAATTTTTACCTCCAAGATGCACTGTTATGTCACATGGGACACATTTGTGTTCCTTCAAGCGAGTGTGCCAATATGATATGGAAAGTGCACTACAGTCAATTCATTGGGAATTTTGGGGTCGAGAGAACAGTGGCAGTACTGCATAAGTACTTCTATTGGCCAAACCTTTGACAAGATGTTGGGAAGTACATCAGATCATGCACTGCTTGCACCATTGCCAAACTGACCATCAAGAAGCAAGGGCTCGATACTTTGCTACCTACCCCTAGTCGACCTTGGGAATCCATCTCCATGGATTACATGTCAGGCCTCCCTTCTACTAAGCATGGAAACGACTATGTTTTCATGGTCGTTGACAGATTCTCGAAGATGGCCATTATGGCGGCCTACAAGAAGAATATCACAACAGAAGCCACTGCTAAACTCTTCTTTGAATGAGTGTGGGTTCACTTTGGGATCCCGCAGTCCATCATATCAGATCATGACAGCAGGTTCCTTAGCACATTTTGGTCCAGCCTCTGGTCAATGTTGGACACCAAGCTCACCATGTCCACAGCTTTGCATCCCCAAACTGATGGCCAGACAAAGGTCTTCAATAGGATGATTGTACACATTGTGCACATGTATAATTCAAAGTATCCACATACATGGGATGAGAGCCTCCCATATGTACAACACAGTTATAATTGGGCTGTCCACAGCTCAACTGGCCACAACCCCTTTTAGGTTCCCTTGGGATTCCAGCCACTATGTCCCATTGACCTAGCCATGCCATTTGTGCTTACTTCAGCCGATTCGTCTCATGTCCAATCTAAAGCTAACAAAGCAAACAACTTCATCGAGCACATTCAGCACATCCACCAACAGGTTCATGACATACTGGATAGAGCCAATGCTAAGTACAAGTAAGGACATGATCAACATCGGGTGCCACACAACTTCTAAGTGGGTGACAAAGTGTGGCTACATTTGCAGAAGGAGCACATCACTGGACCCCACCGCAAGCTTCGCTCGCTCCGGTATGGGTCGTACACCATCACTAAGGTTGTAGGGAACAATTACTTCGAGCTTAGTATTCCACGATTCCTTGCTCTGCACCCAGTATTCAATGTATACTGCCTTCGCCCCCACTTCCCACCTCTACTGGACACCTCTCACATTACAGAAGAACTCACACCAAAAGAGTTCAACCCAGACTACATGGAATAGGCCACCACCGATTGTATCTTGGACATGCAAATCAAGAACACTCGCCAATGAAATATCTAACTATTTCAGGTTGTCAAAGTTGGCCAACTCATGCACCAAGGAAAGTGGTTCACTAGGGACCAAGTTAGCAGAAGTTTCCTCATCTCATGGGGGAACTCAATGCCATGGGGACCATTGCTTCCTAAGGGGGGAGGAATGATCCAGGTGGATATTGGTGGCCACCCGCCTATTCCACTTGAGGCCCCACCATTTTCTCTTTCATTTTTTCAGTTTCAGCACAACTTACTATTTTTAGCATTTTTTCGGGTCCTAAAATTGCAGAGCTATTTTGAGGACCTAAACAGAGATCGTATTCTGAAGTTACATCCCCGGGAAGTTGAAACACCAATTAACCCAAACAGGGCCCATAGTTTTGGTGCTTAATCTCCTAGGGTTAGGTTTTTCGACGATTAGAGGTCTCCATTGTTTCTCAAGAATAAGTAGGCCCTCGAGCCTCATTGTAACACAGTTCAGAGGTCTTTAGCCACCACATCTCTTCTTAGGGATTCGCTACCATTACCCTAGCTAGTTTATTTCCATTCTGTCTGTAAGAAAATTTTAGTTCTTTGATTTTAATAAAATGAAGTGTTATTTCTTCTTCATCTTTGTATTTATGGTTATATGTGCATTATGTTGCGTTCCTAAATAAATCCAGATCAGTGGGCTCCTCGTAGCCATGTTCGATTCATGAGATCCAAACCATCTCAATGAATCCTATTGAGAAATTTATTCTTGGGATTATTCATGCATGTCACCCCACCTCTCACTTGGTGGTATAGCGGCATGCACTCCCTCTGCACATCTAGCTCAAAATTACTCTGCATGAGTGGTTGCTCCTACTCCATGATCCTCGGCATGTGGCTGATCCACATCTTGAGGTTCACTCTTATCTGCATGCAAATCCAGCTCCCTCTCAAGGGTCAATTGCATGACTTTCCCACACTTCCCAATGGTAGGAATCTCTATAGAAATCACATCTACATCAAATCTATAGAGATTCTTCTGCATCTCCAGTTCTGGCTACTCCACAACCGTCTGAGACTGCTTCTCAGGCTGCATGTTGAGAGGATCCCTCTCAACCACCAAATCACTAACCTCTGCTTTTCTCCTCAAATATTTTCATGCACCTTGTATCTCAGTGTATGTAGGTTCTTGGCTCATGCACATTGTATTTGTCCTACCGTCGCAAAATTTTCTAACAAAGGAGATGATTTTAAATCGACAATATCTCCCTCATCTGAGCTCCAATTTGACCAATTTTTTTTTCAATTTGGGTATTTTTTTTTTAAGAAATCCAAAAATTCTATTTTTTTCAAAAAAAATTCATTAAAAATTTTAGATATTCTCTGCAAACTCGCACACCTAAATAATTCCTTCTCTCATACCATGTAGAAATTATACAACAAGCATGTATATCTTAGATTCATCTAATCTAACAATATACTACTTGGCTAAATACTGAATTACTTCTACAAATATTTTGTAGAATTAAAAACAACACAATTTCCAATCACATGAAGCAAAGAAGAATAGATCAAAACCACAACACCAGATATTCCTAGGGAAAGCTTACAACTCAAAACCCGTTATCATATATTGTATATTCCACAAGGAATCATGAAACAATTACATACAGAACTCTAATCACAAGAGCTCTCAGTACATCAGCTAATTTTCTAACATTGTCAAAAAAAAAATTGCAGGTTCCTTAGCCAATTTACTGTCTCCAGACAACCTACCTTGCTCACATAGTTCTTGATGAATGCACTCCTTAATCATAAAGGATTTCAGCCTTCCTTAATTGCGCTAAGTATCATGGGCATCCTGTGGTGTTATAACCACACCTGGGTAGCCTGCTAATATCACAACTGATAGTTACACTTCTCTTTCACCTAGGTCTCAACTGGGTCTCCACTGGATCTGACATGCATGTATTTAATAGTAGTAAATATTCAGTTGCATGTGAAGCCACTGATTGTGAATTAATTAATAATTAATTCACCTGATCTCTCACTAGTGTATATTTAGTTACAACTAGCACAATTGAGTTTAACTCACTTAATTGAGTTAAACTACTTTACAACTTTCATAACTACACTTACAACATTCTTGCAACTTCAAATCACTCAGTTACAACTAAGTCCACTTGCATGTCCCACCAACCAATCACTCAACATGAAATTCATATAACTAACTGATTTTCCACTTCAGTTAACTATTTCCAAGTGCTCATTGAGAATAGATTATTGTTTATTGTCCAACTAATATTAAGGGATAATAATAATCGACATGCATCTATAAATAGACATGCAATCTATAAATATAACTTGCAGATACATCTATAAATAGACCTCATCTATAAATAGAATTTTCTCATACATTTATAAATAGACATCCACCCAAAAATAGCCTCTGTGGGCCCCACCTAATGTAGGTGCTTAATTTTCACTAGGATGAAGGATGTTGTTTTATGATGTAAATTTCATTTTTTCTTGATGCAAACTTCAACATTTTCCTCACTGTGGATAAAAGTGTGTAATGGGTTTTTGCAAGAAAAATCATAGGCTTGTTCAAAGGTGCCCAAATACCAAATTCTTCATACCTTCACTTGTGTTATTTATGAATGATATTTTACTAATTTGTGATGGTTAAATAAGAGATCCAAATAAATTGAAGAAGATTCTATATTTATATAGTCCTTCAATGTCATTGAAAATCAATATGGGTATCCCTATGATCCCATATTTAGGGAATGAACCTGGAAATATTAATTATTTCTAAGTTTCCTTTTTAATAGACAAATATCTACAATAGTATAAATTATCAAGGGTTTTATATAAAACTGAACTGATATGTTAATATATTCTAGGATTATATATAAAATAAGTTACAAAAAAAAAGGTTTATTATGGTGAAGGGAAATGATACCAAGCGGGGAAGCGTTATCCTTGCCATGTAAGTCTTAGAATCCATTGCAATTTATTATATGTAATTAGCATTCGTTTTAAAAGATGCCGTTCAGATTATTAGGATGATGGGATTTAAATTTCACTAGTATCTTGAGAAATAAAAGCATGGTATTCCATGGTAAATATGCAAAATAATTGCAATTCCTAAGGAATATGATAGATGGTGGCTTAAAAATATACATCAACTTCCTAAATATATGGCTGCAAAATATGGGTGGATACTGATTATAGTTTTTTTTGGTTTACACTTAGTTTTTATTAAAAACTATGTGGTGGTTGATAGTGGTGAATATTAGATTGGGATTCCTACAAAATATTTTCATAATCCTTCCAATATAGAGAAGATCATTTTCATTAATTAGGAGATGAGTTTTCTAGAACGTCGGTAAGCCAAATGGGGTTATATTAGGTGGCAATCCATGGATTTGATGTTGTGAAAATTTGAGTCTTTGGAAACATGGTTAGTACTTTTGGAAACATGGTTAGTACTTTGTCTCATATGGGATATTTCACTCTTACTCATTTGGTAGATTTTGAAGTCATGATATGGAGGCAAAGATGGAAACAAATAGAAATGATAGCTTCTGATGGTAAGGATAGTTGAATTGGGGCAGGGTAGATCACCTTTTTTGATCTACATGTGTTTAGATTCAATAATTAAAAAATCATCTAATGTGGTGAAAGAATCCAAATAGAGGTTGTTATACTCGAAAGCTTGGTTATAAGGTTCTATGTGAAGGTGAAGCATTGGAAAATTTAGTACGGTGGTACAAATATGTGTGGAAATTCAAAGTCCCTCTCAAGTAAAAATATTTATGTGAGTGGCGGTTACGATCAAGATATACTCGAAAGCTTGGTTATAAGGTTCTATGTGAAGGTGAAGCATTGGAAAATTTAGTACGGTGGTACAAATATGTGTGGAAATTCAAAGTCCCTCTCAAGTAAAAATATTTATGTGAGTTGCGGTTAGGATCAAGATTCCTTCCCACAATATTTTATGGAGAATAAGTAGATATGGAACTATCGAGTATTAACATTCAAACGAAGATGATGAGTTTTTTGATCATATAATTTTGTTATATATTTATTTTGTGCTAGTATGGAAATAGGTGTGAACCGGACAAGGATGAAATATGTATGGGGTTGTTCGAGGATTGTTTTAGGTGTTGGTGTGAGGACATTAAATTGAATAGCTTTAAATAAATTCAAATTATTATTTTCATGCGGTGTTTTTTATTTATAGGAAGTCCAAATTTTTGGATGACATGTTTATACCAATGAATTTATGTACCTCTGAACTACCATATATTCTAATTCATTTCAAATAAAATTGAAATTCAAAGCATCGAAGACAAATTTCAGAAGAATAACTAGATAGATCTAAAGATTCAGATTCTTTAAATGGTTTCGGTTACGGCTACCCACAAGATATTGGCGCAGATGGAGTTTTATTCTTGTGGGCGTTTTCATTTATTAGAGTGTAAGTTTCCAGTAGGTAAGGGTTACAATAATTTTGTAGAACCTACAACTATGAAGTTAATAAATGTTCCTTTGGTGAAAAATGTGTTCAAAGAATTAAAATATGTGGTGCTACTTTCGTGGTGATCAATGGATGTGAGGGATATATTATTTAGTAGATTTATCTTTAAGGCCTTTATTTAGGCAGAATGAAAAAAAATACAGTTTTTTTTAATTGAATATGTATTCATCATGTTTATAGGGGAAAACATAAACTAGTGGATGTGATATCTAAGGCCAATATTTTGCTGGACATAGGACATTAGTGCATTTAGGAAAATGAAGATGAATAGTCTTTTGAATACGACTATCCTTCCTTTATTTGATATTTTACCAATGGATTATGTTTTAATGCTTTCGTAGAGTTATTTATGGTCAAATTACTCTCATTGTTTATGGACACATATGATATATTTGGCATGGAATGGTGCTCTTATGTGGCCCTAGGATATCGTTATTTAGTTTTATAATAATATATTTTGGACCGTAATGAGGATTTAATGGAACTTTAATGTGGTCTTTCGAGGCTGTGATGTGATAATTTTTGAGGAGGGGGCGGCTATGTATTACAAAGAAATTATACATATAAGTTTCTATCTAAATATGAAAGGAAAATAATAGTAAAATTACATTGGAAGATAAAATGTAGAATACTAATGGAGGAGATAAGGTTTGTTATATATGGTTGGCATTATGGCTAATGTGTTGGCCTTGATGTCAGCCTTACTCGTGATCTTGTCACACTTTGTCAACATGGATCTTATCACACTATTGGTGGCTGGTAGTAGAATTGTTCTGCTCAATGATTATAAATAAAATTGATTTGCATGATTACATATTGATGGTTGTAGAAAAGGGTGGATAGACTATGATATTCCTACAAAATAAACTGGATAGGTTTTGGAAGTGCTAAAGGAATTTGATTATGTTTTGGGAAAAGGATCTTTGTAACACAACTTCTTAAGAAAGCATAATCATTATAATGCACCCAAGAGATCCAATGACCTATGTTATAACGCACTTCTAGAATAGTGTGTGTATGTTACTACATGTAGGTGAAAAAAATACAAAATCATTGGAAAAATAAGATAATTTCCAATGGATTTCAATTGTGCACTTCATCTCGTCAAGTATTACAATAAAAAAATCCTCCAGTTTTCTCATGGTAATGTGAAGGAAAATGCCTATAAATACACATGAACTTCGATGAACTAAAGTTTTCATTCTTCGTTATTTATTGTCTAAAATAGATGATTGCACTAGGCCACAAGTAGGAGGCTCAAATCCAAGCACTTAATGCCTGATTTGGAGGAAATTTTGTTATATTTCTTCAACGTTTTGGTTTTTTCTTTGATATGTGACATATTTTTTTTGTAGCAGACAAATGTAATAAAGCGTTCAACAACTTGAATATTTTATAGTTTGATTTTTGTGTTGGGGAAGGTTTAAGAGTTTTGACAGGTAGTTTCACTGCATATTTGAGTAAGTGGTTACAAAGATATGATGCATTTAAATTGAGTATATGGTATCATGAATGATGGAATATAACTCTACATATTCAATGCATGAATGATGGAAGCTAACTCTCAATCATGAGTCACATAATTTACCTCATGCTCATTTAGTTTCCTTTAATCATAACATACTACTTGTCCTTCACACATCAATAATCCATCGAACCCTTCCTTGCAAGAATTTGTGCACACCACAAGATACTTGTCAAGATATCCAATCCTCAACACTAGTGCATTTGTGAGAAATTATTTAAACTACTTAAAACTTGTTGCACATCGAGTTTTCCACTCAAATTTATTTCTCTTTTTCTGCAAGTATGTGATAGGATGACCCATCTTGGAGAAATTTATAATAAATCTCATGTAATAACCTGCCAATCCCACGAATGATAGGATCTCATTCAAATTATTTGGTGTCGGCCACTTCATTATAGATTTTATTTTCCTTGGATCAATTGATATCCCTTCCATGGAGATGATATGCCCCAAATAGTTTATTTGTGACTAGAAAAAGTCACACTTGTTGAGCTTACCATAGAGCTTGTGCTCCCTTAGACATTGTAGTATTGTAGCAAAATTATTTGCATGCTCTCCCTCGGTATTTGAGTACACTAATATGTCATAAAAAAATAAAATGACAAACATATCCAAATATCGATGCAACAAACTCTTCATTAAGCACATGAACATGGCAGGGAAATTAGTAAGCAGAAAGGCTACCACTACAAACTCGTAATGTCCATAAATTGTCCTCAACGCAGTCTTATGAATGACCTCCTCCTTGATCCTTACCTAATAATTTCCTTACCTCAAGTTAATCTTATAGGAGGTTGTATCTTCCCTAAATTGGTAAAAAGGGTCATAAATATGTGGCAATCGATACTTGTTCTTTATGGTTACCTTATTTAATTGTCTAAAATCAGTGCATAATCTATGGTCTTTTTCCTTATTCTTTACAGAGTACTTGAGCTCCCCATGGTGACATACTCAGCCTTATGTGTCACTTGTCTGAAATCTTCTTTAGCTGCAATTTTAGCTCAACAAACTGACGGGTATTGATCCTATATGGTGCCTTGAATTTTTTTTTTCTCTAGGTACCAACTCAATAGAGAAATCTATCTCTCTATGTGGAGTTAATCCAGGAACCTCCACTGGAAATAAATATGCATACTACTGTAGGGTTGGGTACCTTTTTAACGGTTCATTTTCAACATCCTCGACATCACTACCAACCTTCATATCACTTGATACTTGCACTCCAAACAACATGCATCCTTTTATGTTGTTTCAGTTCGCTTGCATAGCCATGATAAATCTTATTAAAGTAGGTTTTATCTTACCATACAAAACTAATATTCTCATCTCTCATATACTAATTTAATTTCCTTTTTTAAAATAGTCCACTTTGGTGTTTTTCAGGTACAACTGATCCATGCCTAGTAATATTTTGTATGTTCCCAATGGAAATAAATTCAAACGAGTTGTATTAGGCATGCCACTAAACTCAAATGCACATGATATTAGCCAATGGTATATATATATATATATTGGTTTCCAATTGAACCAACCATGGTTCTTTGTGCAATTCCTTGACCAAATTTCATTTTTAAAAAAGCTTTGGGCTAACATAGTTTTGGTTAGAGCCTGGATAAATTATAATAGAGAAATTTTTTTTGCATCACTAAACTTCCATCTCAATGATGGACACCTCACGATATTCTGGGCAATTTTCTATAAATACATAGATTTTGTGCAAAGGTTAAGCTACATCACCCATTGTATGAGCCTCTGGGGTGTTGTAAACATTTGGTGCAACATTTTATTGGTGTGGAAAATCCCTTTTATTTTGGTTTTCACCACATTTCGAATACTTTAATTACTCGTTGCCTTCAAGCTTATGCTTCCATGATATTGGATACTACATATTTTCCTTAGTAGAAATGTTAAATTTCTATTAAAACTAATTTACATAGGTAGAATACTTACCTTCCCTCTTCTTCAAATTTTTCTTCGCCCAATTATTCCTATTCCTATTTCTAATTATTTCCTTCCAAGTACTCCTAATTTGTGGTCTACATTTTTCTTTCTCAAAGGAGTGCTTTAGCTTCTTAATGGCATCCTTTAGACTCTTGGGTTACAAAAATTCATGTTTCGCTTGAATATTGACCTTCTTATCCCTGAGATATGGCACATGTAATAATAGTTCCAGGAACATAGTCACATTCTCGTCATATATAATTTGTCCCATCTTGAACTAAAAGAACTCGTTTTCTTTTTCATCATAGTAGTGCTCAGACAAATATTAAGTCTATGAAGATATTTTAAAATTCATCACATGTTAATTCCTTCTTAACAATTCCTCTAACATTCTTCACATATTCCTAATATATATCTTCATTTACCTTCAAGATGAAGTTGCAAATCTTGGATTTTATATTTTTAGAATAATCATGAATTCTTAAAAATTTATTCATGGCAAGCAGGCATGCTTCTGCCTCTTCTTATTTCTTCATGTCCCCATTAAATGTGGGTGGATTTTCTTTCTTGAATTATTTGGGCTTGTAACTATTTTCCTTTCTTCCTTGATGATTATGGTGGTAGTGAGAGTGATGATGGTGCCTCCTAGTAGTATACCTAGATGGTATAATATAATGATATATAGAAGTGTTTAGTTTTCCTCTTTCAATGCTCAAATATGCGACTCCCCACACACTATCCTAACTTGCCTTCCTATACCTCTTATTGGATGTGCTAGCATATGTTTCGTTTGTTTTCTCTTCTAACCCATGAGGGCTTCTCCTATCTCCATGACTAGCCCTAATATTAGGTTGCCTTTGTATCTATAAATATGAGAGACTTTATAGAATCACTATATTTATCTTAGCTTGTCTCTCTTAAGCTCTCACTAGTCTCCCATTATTATCCTTAAATATTCTAAACATAGGACTTAGGCTTCTAATATTTCCCATCCAATATGTACGGTTATTCCCTCCCCCTTGTTCAGCTAATATTTATTATTTATTTTCCCTGACTCATTCACTTCCATGCCATGACTAATCAAAATTGTGTTGCACCATTACCGTCCTCATTTATCTATTTTACTCTATCATATGCTTCTTATGATGTGTTTTCAATCATGCACATCATTAGCTACTTCATATGATAAATAAGTAAACATAAACATGACAATGAAACTTGCATTCGTGGAGCTATCACAACTATCTCTATCATGACAAAATAACCACATTAGTATGCACCTCATATTCAATATTTTTTATGCATCAATCATAAGTCAAGTAATATCGTTGATAGTGTGTATTTAATAAATAAACATTAAAATTATTCCCATGTTTAGTCTCTTACAAAGATACTACAATTGAGTATCTGCAACAAAAGCATCTTCATTAGAAAATGGTTATTAGCAAAGGATAAAATCATTAAATGTAAAATGGAGGACTTCTTGATTCACACATGTTTTCACTATTAAGAACAATTCTAAATTCATTCATGACAGTTAAGATGTCAATTGTTTGGCATTCCTACTACTTTAAATAAATCACAAACTTAAAATACCAATTAGGCGTACAATTAGTTTTTTTATACCAGTGTTTAACACCTCTAACAATTGTTTTGTTAATTTTCTAAAAACCATTATGGAACCCTCTTTTTAGGGACCTACTACCACCTACCCATGGTATAACCCATCACGTCCAAGTGCTAAACATGGATGCTATGATACCACATATAATAAAACATCCCACCTACCCTAGTGGTATTTTGCTACTAATAATTGAACTCCTATAGTACTATTAGAGGAATGGGATAATATATATCTATATCTATATCTATCTATCTATATATATATTGATGAAAGACAAAACTCTTATTCTAGATCGATGGTTTACGACAGGTTAACATGTTGATAGTCAACAAGGGATGTAGTGGTGCAGAATGGTTTAATAAACATGCCCATAATTGAGTCAACGGTTGTGGTCAATTGTGACACCCCTCCCCCACATATCTCAAACCACCACAAGGGGTGGCACAAGGTTTTATCTGTTTTCTCGAACTCGCCAATGGGATCGCTGACAAGACCTTGACGTCAGGATGGGGCCAATACCTCTTACCTTCTCTCAATACAAGGCCGCCACATCATCCCAACTCAATTATTCGTTTCTCTCCCCTATATATCCTGAATGGGACCTATGGTACATGCCGCCCTAGTCTCTTCATCTCGATGACCCGTTTCATACTCGTTTTTCTAACCATCCAGGGTTAATAGACAGGGTTGACCTATCTTATGGCCCAGCCTAATTCAATGCTATTATGATCCTAACCATGTGTAGTCCACTATATATCTACCCCAAATCATCCCACTCCTCTGCTGCAAGCTTTCCCTTTTAACTTGCGATATTACGGCCTCGTGGATGAGATGTAGCATGGGATCTACTCTAGCTAATGGAAATTATCCTTACCTCTCAGTTGTCAGTCTATATTTTTCGGTGTCCAACCAGCATGACCATTACCTTGTGTTATTAAATTAAAATTATAGGATGTGGTATTTAGGCCATGTCACCCCACCATTCGCCCAATGGTGGTAAGGTGGAATACATATATCCAATACATGGCTTCCATAATGATGGTTTCATCATACTAATTAAATAGGTTTATTCCACTAAGGCTATAAGTCTAAGCCTAAATCCTAAGCTCATAGAAACACTACACATTTCAAGGCTTTTCCATGGTCCAATTTGGGAAGCTTTACGAGAGCACAATCAACATTTCGAAACCTGAATTTGGTGGTTTTCACGATTTTTTCCTCCCCTCCAGTGTGCTCCACCAACCAATCGAGGCTTCGACTATGATAGTCTACTAATACCTTATGGTTTTATCGACCATATTGTGCTTACGACAAATCTATTCCAATGATTTCGTGACCTTCAAATGTTCCTTATTTAGGGATAGGGAATTTGACGCATGTCTACAATGGTCCACTTTTAGTTACCCCATGCTAAGAACTTGTAGTGGACAACTGATGGGCATCCAGTTATCCTACCACATTCCAAGGAGCACCATGAAGTTCACAAAAACCATACAAGAAATACTTTTAGCTTCGAAGCTAAGGAGGTTCAACAACTCTACAAATAGAGCATAAGCCAATCTATAGAAATTTAGAAATATAAAATTGAAGTCAACCCCTCTTATGATTCCACGCTCTAGTCAAGAGTGCACATAAATCCTTTGTACTAACTCTTGGTAAAGCGAATAATGTAAATCCAACACTTGGAAATTTATCAAGTGAGGCTGGAGAAGTCCCTCATATAAATCACAACGTTAAAGGAGAATGAAAATATCAACATTATCTGAATGTATCACACAAAAAACAAGGGCTTGTGTTCAACATGTTTATCATGTGGTGGACACATAATGTGTCAAAATAGGTATTCAATGATTTAATCATTAGACTATAATCAAATGGGTTCTAATGTTAAGTATTACTACAATAAAATCAACATTCTTCCATGGAGTTCTAGTGCCCTCAAAATCGCATAGTATATTAGTCATTCATGTGAAAAATAACTACATAATCCATGTTAATTACATTTATATGAACTATTTCAATCCAGAAATGTAAACATGTTCATTAGCATTAGAATTATCCCTTAGAAGAACTTAATTTGTTAAGGAAAAATATATTTTTAATATGGAAACCCACATGTACAGAAAATGAAAGGTAGGCTTTAAAGAGAAATTGGACACCCTTGGAAGCCTATAAATACAAGTCAAGAAAACCTCATTTGGACACCATCATCAAGCATGTTATTCTTCTATCATCTTTGGTTTGGTTCACACAAGCCTAAATTCAGTTCATGGAAATTGGTTCGTACATCTCCAAAATTTTAAGGTCTGAGGTCGCACATTTGAATTAGGGATTTTAGTTTATACCCATAAGGTTGGAAAAAGGTAATCTCAATTGTAGTCGCATACATGATAGGGTACTCCCTGCAGATGTAATTCTTCATCCACACACATGATTTTTAACTTCGTGTTGCTAGGATCTATGGTTTTGCTAACAATTGGCCAAACGTTTTGACTCTTGATCGTACACTTTGATATTTGACCAAAGGATTGTCAAACATAATTTTTATCAATATTGTTGTTGGGCTTATCTATTGGTTATTTTTTGTTTGGTTTTGTTGTATATTCTTGTGAATGAAGAATTGGATCATTATACTCTCTCTTTGTTGAACATTTTATGACAATCCAATAAGAATAATAATTTGAAAGGGTTTTCACCCTCGTCAAATTTTCCCTAGACTCGGATGAAATCATGGTGTTTCTATTTTCACATTCATTTCTTATGATTTTATTTTTATTATTCTACTACATAGTTGGTTTTATTTTTATTTCTACATACTTTTTATTGATGTTACGATGATAGAGGGTGGACGCAATATACATGTAGACAATTTTGTTAATGAAATTATCTAAAGAAAATAACAATAATCGCCTAAGAAAAATTAAGAATTTAGGGAATGAGAAATTAGCTCTTTACCTTATTCTTGGAGGATTCTTGTCAACAATTGTAAAATATAATAAATTATACAAATGACATTCGAGACCTATAAGCTTCCATGAATTATCAAGGGTGTATTAGACTTTAAAATTACTAGTCGCCTCAACTAGAACACCAAATATGGAAAGCATGTCTTCCTAAATAATATTGGAATCCCATTTTCAATAGTACTTCCTACGAAAATCTCTCATCAAACCTTGCTAGAAAAAAAAAATAGAAACCAATCTATGTCTGATAAACTAATCTAGGATCAAAAACCTATTTGTAAATTAAATTCAAAAGAAGTTTATAATATAGAACTAGATTTTTCCTTAATGTCAAACTCAAACATTTAATCTAGAAACAAAATTTATAGCAAAAGGCCTCCTCCTTTCTATGGGGTTAACCACTCAACACAACCTTAACTTGTGAAAAAATATAGCATCAAGACCATTTCCTTTCCTCTTTTTTCACCCTTCCTCACTCAACTTTGAAACCATTGTGTATCATAAACTCATACTACTTTTCGTCTTCTCTATTGTATAAGGGATTTTCCATATTTTGATATTTCAACCAAATCCAAAGCAACATCATCTCCGCTATTTCTGAATGGCATACCTCATTCTTTAGTCACCCAATATGAAACCAAGATTGGAATTTTCTCCTAAGATTTATCCTATATGAATCATGGAAGGAGGGTAATATACATGTATTCAAAAGTATCTAATCCTTGAAATTTTGTGTTTGGGATAGAATTAAGAAAAATATCAAGGAAAGCACTCTCTAATCTTCCTAGTATTCTTAGGACTAGTAATGCAATCCTTGCGAAACACTTACTATTAAATATTTAGACATTTCCTCATCTCATATTCTCCCCAACTCCCTTGCCATTAGTCATTTGGTCTTTGTCTCTTAGCAGTATGTCGCTCTTCTTCTTCGTTCCTCACAGTGAGTTTTCAACTCATCATTGGCCTTCAGGGAGATAATCCTTTGTTTATCAAGGTTCACTGGTGTATGTCATAATATTCCCAGCTCCTTGCCTCCGTGCTAAATTTTCTGGATGCTTACAACTCTGGTGATATCCCCATTTTCTTTTATATATTGAATTTGATGGGATTCAGCTACTATTTTCATTTTCCTGATTATTGTTTCCTTGGGTGCCATTACAGGGAGGGCTTCGAGAGGAAACTTTCTTTCGAGAGTTAGGTAAATGCTTTCTTTTATTTAAGTTTTCATGTACATGGTTAATTCCAATTTGTAGTTCTTAATACATTGACCATGTCTGGAAGTTTTGCAAGTACCTATTTCCTCGGTTTAGACTTTACTTTTCAGGATTGGTGATAGGGTTTTCATCGAGCTCTAACTATTCATCTTTCTAGGTATTATACACACTTCTTGATGGGTTAATGTTTAGGAGAGTAAATTTTCTTTGCACGGTCTTGCTAGCTCCTCCGCTCTCAAGCTATGAACGTTTTAGTTGCATCCATAGTTTTTCTCTGCATGAATATATGGTTAAAACTCTATGGCTTCTAGGCTGTAGTATTAGTACATTTTTATTTTTATCTAGGTAGTGATGCATGTTACCAATTCTTTTGTAACAAGTTTCTAAATATACAAAGTTATGGTATTTTTTTTAATTTTCAGTTAATATAATATGTAGACTCGTAAAGAAGGGTTTACTCGCTACTATTATAGTGGATTTCCTTTAGCTTTATATGAACTCTTGAAATTTTTTTAGGCTTCAGTTTTCACATAAAATTATAAGGAGATGTATTCACCATTTTGCATAATCAAATAATTTAAGTTATGGTTCATTTGGTAAACATTTTTCAATTCTAAATCTCTAGTTTCATCTATTGGCTATGTTTCTTTTTAGTAACTGGCTTTTTGCTTTATCATTTATAGTCTATATATATAATTACGCCCTGTTCATCTGCTATGGTGATTGTCCTTTATTTTATCTTATGTATCATAATTTACATATAAAACAACCACTTATAGGTTTACTTCTCTTTAAGTCTCTTACCTAAGGCATAAGGACACAAAACCCTACCTCCACCGATGGGTCAAGGTTTAAACCTATCTGTTACATTTTGTCTTCATACAACAAGCTAGTAGTTTACTTGTTCAGCTAAATCACACTTATGAATTAATATTTTAGTGGTACAATATGAAATTTATTCTCTGTTGGATTTATTCTATAAAATTGGTTCTCCTATTGTTTTTTCATTTATTCACAAAATTTTCCCTTAATGGTCTCACTTGACCTTACTTTGGTTTGTCTTGTCTCACCATAGCCTTGATGGATCGTTTTCTTGTAGACAGATTGGTGCATGTATACACACTCTGTTCATTCTCAACTTCTTCCCACAAGAAGGGCCATAGAAGCAGTTAGGTTATTAATTATGGGTAATATATGGGTTATATGGTCTCTAATCATTCACTTTTTTCTACCCATAGTACTCGTTCTATAGTATAATACTAGATTAAATTACAAATCGTAATGTGCCTTTTTTTAAAACTAAAATTATTAATTCCTTATTCTATATTGTAACACATGAATATTGACATAAAATAATGCATTTTTAAATTTACAGTACTATAATATCATATCTTAACAAAGCTAACACATGAACCATACACTTATTTGAAGTCATGTTCCACTAGTTAAACCTCCCAACCTTAAGTGAGGCAATCACGTCCTCAATCCTTACTAGAGCCGAAATTAGTAACAATTTTCCTGGATATATACCTAAAGAATCTTGTCCAACATCTTCTCTGGTTTAGGTTAAAGAGCTCCATTGTCTGTAATTCCAACTCTAGACCACTCTATCCTTACAGCCATTATGTTGTTCCTATATTTTCATTTTGCATAGAACCCCTTCTCCTGCCTGGGATTTCCTTTTTATCCTCAGAGGAGAAGGTAACTGTAAATAACAGCTTCTTCGCAACTACTCTAGAATCTTAGAACTATTGACCAACTAGTTATGGAAATTCATAATGTAATTTTTTATTCGTAAAAGAAAATATAACTTGGGTTCATCAACTAATTAACACATTCATTAATCTCTTTTTTTCACTTAAAATTCAAATGTACTTTTGTAAAAGTTTTTAAAATAAAAATAAGGAAATTAAGTTGGATCTTAAATCTTCCCCCGCTTAAGGGAAACATTTTCCTTGAGTTTTTACTCCATCATAGAAAAAAATTGGGGATAAGCTTCTTCTATAAACCCTTTTTCTGCCCAAGTAACCTCTTCGGCGCCAAAGTGCTTCCACTGCACTTTAACTTTGCAGATGGTTCAACTCCAGAGAATTATTTCTCTCTGCTCGAGAATATGTTGAGGAATTCATCCTCTATTTCGACTTGCAACCATCGAAAATTTAATTGATTAATTAATTATTCATCTATTTTTTTAGAGGACATAGTATCACTTACAATTTACATGTATGTTCTGCCAATGTATTACATTCTTGGGATCATGGACATATAATTTCAATATAGATACGTGACACACATGGTGCACCCATATTTGACTCGGTAATGCCAGCTGATAGGCTACTGGCCCTACTCTTTCCAAAATTTGGAAAGGTACAAAGAACCAAGGAGTCAGTTTGGTAGAGGTATTCCATTTTAGCGTACATTTCCTGGGTCTACTTCTAACATACACGTAATCTCCCACTCGAAACTCTTGATAAGACCTTTTTTAATCTGTGTACACGTTCTACTTGTCCTAGGTAGATTTTATATTTTATCAAACCTTCCTCACTTCATGATCCATATCTTCCAACATTTCTGGCCCAAGCATCAAATTAGTTTCTGGGTTGCTCCAATTTATATGTGTTTGACATTGTCTTCCGTATAATGCATCAAAGGGACTCACATTTAGAGCTTCTTCATACCCATTATTGTAATAAAACTCTACCAAATTCAAACAATCTTCCCACTTCATGGGTTGATGCATCACATTCATAAGTAACATGTCTTCTAATATCTGATTCACGTTCTCAGTCTACCCATCTATTTGTGCATGATAGGTAGTACTAAACTGAATTTGTGTGTACAGACCAGTGAACATTGCCTTTAAAATTCTGAGGTGAACTTCCCATCTCGATATGAGATGACAATTTTTGGAATACCGTGTAATCTAAACACCTCCCTCATAAATATATCAACGATTTGTAGTATTTTGTAATTGGACTGGACCGATATGAAGTGATTTTCCTTTCTCAGCCTATCAACTACGACAATAATGGAGTCATTATGATTCTTTGTCCTTCGTAACCCTATAATAAAATCGAGATAAATGACTTCCCATTTCCACTCTGGTACAGGAATAGGTTGCCATAAACCCATAGGGTGTTGATGCTCCACCTTGACTTGTTGACATTCCAAACACTTCGTCAAGTATTCATCAATATTTTTATGCATCCCAGGATAAAAGCAGTATTTTCTTATTGTGCTTAGAAATTTTTGGTATCCCGGATGTCCTGCTTAATATCTTTGATGATACTCATCCAAAATCATATCATTGAATCTCATTTGATTAGCAATATATATATTTACAAGGAAAATAAATAGTTTTTCATTATTGATCTTATAATCTGATTGTTTCCCTTCATTTTATGCTTGCTTCTATTTTTTCCATAGAAACTGGTATTTGGGATATTTTTGCATTGCCTCCTTCACTTGCTCCTGGAAGTTCAATTCCACTTGGTTAAAGTAGCGTTCATAAACACAATGTAGTTTCCTACTTAAGGCATCAGAAACATTGTTTTCCTTACCTTTCACATGTTGAATTTTAAAGTTGAATTCACTCAGGAATGCGTTCCACCTCGATTGGTGAGCATTCACGTCAAACTGCTTAAAATAGCTAGTGAGGCTCCTCTGGTCCATCTGCAGAAAAAAAATTCCCTAACAGGTAGTGACTCCGTACATTCAGTGCATGAACTACTACGGTCAGCTCTAGATCATAGGAATAATATCATTTCTCATGATCCATCAGCTTCCTCGACTCATATGGAATTAATTTTCCATTTCTGACAACACTACCCCTGCCCCTGTTAAGATTTTGCATATTAATTTGGCTAAAATCTCATGGATAATGCCAACAATAGGATTTGTTCCAAATCTGGTGGCATCAAATCCTGAAGAGGAGATATTATATCCTATTTTGTTGTGATAGGATGCAATTGAATTTATTATTCAGTTTCTTCTCTACATCTATAAATTGTAAGCCCATAGAGGAAAAATATATATTAGGGTGAGGAAGAGGAAGTGCATATGTGAGAAATCTACTGTTGTAATCTCCTGTTGAATAATGAGAAAGTCGATACCTCTATTTTGTGGATGTAGCCCAGATTGGTTGGGTGAACTACGTTAAATTTCTCCATATTTTATGTTGTGCTTGTGATTTATTTAGTTTACACTGTGTTTACTCTCACAATTGGTATCAGAGCTAAATTGATTCACTGCCTGTTGCTGCCTATAAAATCAATTGAAGAGCCACTGCCTGCAAAATTGATTCCCTGCCTGGTATAACAGCCATTGTCTATTTAATTAATTGCCACGATATTTTGAAGGGGAACAACATTTTCTACAAGTGGGAATGAGAAGAACCACTTTGTAAGTGGGGAGATGTCATTGCCTATTTAAAGAGCCTGGTATTAGAGCATTGTGTGAGAGCTGATTTCAAATGCCCAAGAAACTTCGTATGGAGGATCATCACCATTGTTTGAGATGTTCATCGTTGTGAAATGGCGTCGTAAAATCTGTATGGCCGTTGGTGATGTATGTTTCCAAGTTAATTTTTTTTTTGTGCGTTCCATGCAAACGAGTTTGCATGAAGGCTGAAGGTCGTTTGACTTGCGTCCAGAGTTGGGAGCTGCCTTTTTTCTGAAGCTGTTGTATGGGAGAAGAGTGGAAGGCAGAACCGTGGGATTGCAATATGTGCAGAGCCGTGGGATTGCAATACGTGCAGAGCCATGGGATTTCAAGACGTGCATAGCCGTAGGATTGCAATACCATTGTTCGATTTATTTGTGCTTGCCTAAATCGACTCTGGAACCTTGGAGCACCCCCTTTCTCATCTGCTTTGAAAATTTTGAATAGAGAACTCGTATGCGGTTGAATGATTTTCGTGGAGGCTGCATTCGAATTTGATCCACTGCGGGTGAATGGAAGGTGAGGTTGATGGGGCGTGACCACGGGCAGCATCTCGCTTATAGAAGATTTAATCCAGTGATGTTTTAAGGCCTTTTTTGACAAGTCTTTTATTTGAAACTTATTGAATTATGCGCAAAGTTATTTTCCATATTCAGATATTACACATTTAGTCAAATAGTGAGAACATTTGAGAATTGAAAATGTTTTGATTAAATAAATCAATTATTTTAAAAGTGTAAATTTGCTACACTTAGGTGGTTCTACTTTTGATTGACTGTGAATAGTGTTTTTCTATTGTTAAAAATGGAAAAAAATAAAAGTGCTCAGTTTGAGATTGAGAAGTTTAATGGGAGGAATAACTTCGAAATCTGGAAATTCAAGATGCACGATTTACTCGTACAACAACGTGTGGCGAAGGCACTTTTGGAAAAATCCAAACAACCTTTCGCCATGATAGATGATGAATGGAGTGACATTGATGACAGAGCACTAAGCAGCATACGATTGTGTTTGGTGGATGATGTTTTATTTAACATCGTGTCAGAGAAAACATTCGCTGGTCTATGGACAAATCTAGAAAAAATGTACATAACTAAATCCTTAACCAATAGGATTCTTCTGAAAATACAATCATACAGCTTGCGTATGAAGGAAGGTACAACAATAAACGATCATTTGAATACTTTTAATACTCTCTTGGTGCAGTTAGATAGCATAGAAGTAAAATTTGATTCAGAAGATAAAGCTGTAACTTTATTATGCTCTTTGCCTGAGTCATCGGATCATTTTGTTAATTCTGTAAGTCTTAGTTCATTAGAAACCCTTGAATTTGATGATGTTGTTGGAGCTTTTCTATCTAGAGAAACCAGAAAAAGGTCGAATTTAGAAACATCTACATCAGAAGTAATGATGTTTAGAGGTCGATCTAAAGAAAAACGCTTCAGTCAGAAAAAAAAACTCTCTGTCAAAATCAAAAGAGAAGAAGAGTAAGCTAAAATGTTGGTTTTGTGGCAAATCGGGACATTTTAAGAAGGACTATTGGAAGAGGCAGCAAACATCCAAAGGAGACTCTTCAACAGAAAATAAAGAGGCAAACATGACAGATACAGGTTCAGGTTCAACATCCAGTTTAGGTATAAGTGATGAAGTTTTATCAGTTAATTTTTCAAATCATGATCCACATTGGCTATTAGATTTTGGTGCATCCAATCACATGTGCATTCATAAAGAGTGGTTTAGATATTATAATTCAATCAATGATGGAGTAGTTTACATGGGCAATGATTTCTCATGTAATGTTGTGGGAATTGGAAGCATCCATCTTAAAATGTTTGATGGGACAAATAAAATCTTAACTGATGTAAGACATGTGCCTGAACTCAGAAAAAATGTTATTTCTCTAAGAGTGTTAGACACAAATGGATATAAAAACTTTTATTCAAGTTGGAGTAATGAAAATTTACAAAGGAATCCTATTAGTAATGAAAGCAAAGAAGGTTGGAAATCTTTTTCAGTTAGAAGGAAGAATAGAGTCAGATCATGTTTCAATTGTATCTGAAAATGACAGTGATTCTATTCGACTATGGCATCAACGATTGGGCCATATGATCGAAAGAGGATTAAAAATATTATCTGATCATATGTTACTTCCTAGTTTAAAATATTCTAAGTTAGATTTCTGCAAACATTGTATTTATGGGAAACAAAGCAAGCAGAAATTTAAAACTGGAAAACATACTAGTAAAGGAATCCTTGATTATATCCATTCTGATGTTTGGGGTCCATATCCTACAACCTCATATGGATGATCATCATATTTTGTATCTTTTATAGATGATTTCTCTAGAAAATTATGGGTCTACATGTTAAAAAGAAGGTTTGATATATTCACAGTTTTCAAGCAGTTTAGAGCATTAGTAGAAAATATCACTGGAAGAACCATTAAATGTTTAAGAAATGAAAATGGTGGTGAGTTTACTTCAAAGGAATTTGATAATTATTGCAAGGAAGTTGGGATCGAAAGACATAGAACTACTGCTTATACTCCTCAACAAAATGGAGTTGTTGAACGCATGAACAAGACTCTCTTAGAAAGAGCAAGAATTATGCTGAGTAATGCCAATTTGCAGAAGGAATTATGGAAAAAACTAGTATCTAGGGCTTGTTATTTGATAAATCGATCACCATCAACTGTAATAGGATGAAAAATTCCTCAAGAGGTATGGACGGGTCATCCTTGTGATTATTCTAAACTGAAATTTTTTGGTTGTGATACATATGCTCTAATTCTGAAACATCAACGCTCTAAATTAGATCCTAAATCAAAAAGATATATCTTTTTTGGATATAGTGATGGGATTAAGGGATATAGGTTGTGGGATCCTACTACTCACAAGATCATCATTAACAGAGATGTTAAATTCAATGAATCTTCACTCGATAATCCAGATGTAGATATTAAATTGAAACAGGAAAATGTACCTAAGTTTCAACATATTCAGTTTGAAACCAATTCAAATTCTGAAGATAGTAAAGATGAACAAGTTTTAGATGAAGATCATCAAGAAGTTCCTACAGATAATAATCAGCAAATTGTGGAAGAACCAGAAACATCTTTAAGAAGGTCCATGAGAATCAGACATCCTCCTAAAAGGTATGATGATTATGTTACTTCAGTTTCTTTAACCGCTAATGATGATGAAACTTTATGCTATCAAGAATCTGTAGAAGGTTCTAACAGTGATAAGTGGAAAGATGCTATGAAGGATGAGATGAAGGCATTAGAAAAGAATGTCACATGGGACCTGGTAGAACTTCCTAAATACAGAAAAAATGTAGGATGTAAATAGGTTTACAAATTGAAAAGGGGTGTTTATGATAAAGAAGACAGGTACAAAGCGAGGCTGGTTGCAAAAGGTTTTTCTCAAAAAGCAAGAATTAACTTTCATGAGCTATTTTCACCAGTTGTTAAAATTGTTTCAATTCGGATTGTCTTAGCATTAGTTGCTTTACTTGATTTAGAATTACAACAACTAGATGTTAAGATTGCATTCTTACATGGAGATTTATATGGAACAACCTGAAGGGTTTATTCAAAATCACAACAAGAAATTTGTTTGCAAGCTCAAGAAATCATTGTATGGTCTGAAGCAGTCACCGAGACAATGGTACAAGAAATTTAGTTCTTTCATGATGAATCAAAATTATATAAGAAGTGAATATGATCATTTTTTTTACTTTAAGAAATTAAGTAATGACATATTCATTATCTTAGTATTATATGTGGACGATATGCGTTTAGCAAGCAAAAGCATAAGTGAGATCAACATGTTAAAGGCTCAGATGGCTAGGAAGTTTGATATGAAAGATCTAGGAGCAGCAAGACAGATTTTGGGCATGGAGATTTTCAGAGACAGGAGAAATGGTAAGTTGTGGTTATCACAACAGGCGTATATTGAGAAAATACTCTTAAGGTTTGATATGAACAATGTGAAGCCAGTTTCAATCCCTTTAGCTTCCCATTTTAATCTTTCTTCAACTTTATGTCCTAATACAAATGGAGAAAAGGAATATATGTCTCGAATACCATATGATCATGTAGTAGGAAGTTTGATGTCTGCGATGGTTTGTACATGACCAGATATTTCACATGTGGTTGGGGTTGTCAGCAGATATATGGAAAATCCAGGGAAAGAATACTGGGTAGTAGTGAAATGGGTGCTTCGGTATTTGAGAGGCATTAGTGATTATTGTATCACTTATAACAGGAGTAGTGAATTTATTTGCGGATATGTTGATTCCGATTTTGCAGGTGATTTGGATAAGAGAAGGTCAACTTTAGGATATTTCTTTACTCTCACAGGTGGAGCTATTAGCTGGATATCAAAGCTACAAAACATTTTTGCTTTATCCACTAAAGAAGTAGAATACATAGCTACTTCACATGTTTGCAAAGAAGCGGTTTGGTTGAAAGGTTTGTTTGGTGAGTTTGGTAGGTTGCAAGAAAACATAAAGTTATTTTGTGATAGTCAAAGTGCAATTAATTTGGCTAAAAATCCAGCCTATGATAGTAAATCAAAGTATATACCTATAAAGTACCACTTTGTAAGACAGGTTATCACTGAACGGGGAGTCTCTCTTGAAAAAGTGCATACAAAGGAAACTGTGCAGACATGTTCATGAAACTAGTTTTATTATAGAAGCTACGATGGTGTCTGTCTTCTCTTGGCTTGCAGAAAAAATAAAAATAATTAAAGGAACAAGGTATTAGGTTAATTTTTTTCAAGGTGGAGATTGTTGAAATTTTGCATACTAATTTGGCTAAAATCTCATGTATAATGCCAACAATAGGATTTGTTCCAAATCTGGTGGCATCAAATCCTGAAGAGGAGATATTATATCGTATTTTTTTGTGATAGGATGTAATTGAATTTATTATTCAGTTTCTTATCTACATCTATAAATTGTAAGCCCATAGAGAAAAAATATATATGAGGGTGAGGAAGAGGAAGTGCAAATGTGAGAAATTTGTTGTTGTAATCTCCTATTGAATAATGAGAAAGCCGATACCTCTGTTTGGTGGGTGTACCCCAGATTGGTTGGGTGAACCATGTTAAATTTTGTCTCCATATTTTATGCTGTGTGTGTGATTTATTTAGTTTCTGCTATGCTTACTCTCACAGCCGCTTCCGTACAAGCATCAGTGCAGACTTCAAACTCCTTGCTTGGGTCAGTTTTGTGTCGATTTAATCACATATTAATTTAAATGAACTGCAACATCAATTTTAAACCCTGGGTAGGTCTTTTTATTTCAAATATGTGTGCATTATATGTGCCAATACACTTCAGCCAAGACCAAAGACAATGAAAATAGAAATAGATGTTGCTGGATTGAATTGTAGAAAGTAACACTCATGTAGAAATCAAAAATTAACTTGTAGAAATAAACCACACTTCATGTTTCCAAGAAAGGGGCATGCCACACACCACACTACTGACTAGACTGGTAAAATGAAAAATTTAATCAATTCAATCCACAAGAAATAATAACAATATACTGCAATACTACTGCAACTACTGCAATCCCTGCTAAAGAGGAGGGCCCTTCCTCCCTAGCAGGGTGCAAGGATGAAATACAAATATAGTAAGACTACAACGCGATATTCAGAAACATCAGCAACTTTGTATTTTTATTAAGGATTATGAATTACAGAAACAAAATAACGATACTATATTCTTCGTCCGTCCCTCTCACAAGGGACTAAGTCCTCTTTATAAGTTTTACATATCTGAAATAGGAAAACAAATTAGTCAAGATAATCTTGTGATTCTCATGCTGATAAAAATAGAAATAGTTACAACAGGTTCTCAGTACTAGGCTCATTATTGTTACATAATTGAAAAAAATCATATCGTTCTTGATTCCTAGATGTCTATAGATAATATGATTCATATGATAGTTTTCTTCGTGGAATATTACCCATGGTCTTAGATAATTTTATGAGAATCAGCATCCTGTGATGTAACAATATTTCATGACATGAAAAAAAAATTCTTAAGGTGTAACAACAACGATTTGTTGTGTAGCAACAATGGTCTGAGCTATAACAACAATGACCTAAGGTGTAACATTTACGGCCTAAGGTGTAACAGTGACAACCTAAAAAAGCAAGTGCTCAAAACTCCTTTGTAACTCATCATTCTGCTATCCATCTTTATCATAAGGAAACTTGGAGTAACGCTTGAATGACATAAGCCAAAGTACTTCTTCCAAAATCACCCTTGTTAGTCATCAAAAGACATCACCTCATTCATATTTAAAAAAAATGGAAAAATAATATGTCATGAAAAAAATGGAGTCTCATCAGAAGGAAAAAGAGAATTAAGGTCTACAAAGTACACACGTTCAGAGGTGAAATGGTCGAGGATGGGGACAATATGTCTAAAATACACTCAAAGTCTGCACCCAAAAATTCCCCCTAGCTGAAGAAATTGCATGTCCTCATGAAAAAAACCTCATAAAATTCTAAAGTACCTTTTGTGTAGCTCTGTCAAATTATAGGTGTCAGCATTTTCCTCCTCAAAAAATCTGTAGCCCTTGGTGGCCATCAACCGGTGTGTCCAAGATTCCTCCTCATAATTATACAATTGATACTCAGGTTGGTATTCCTCTACTGGAAACCAAATCAAAGGGTACTTAAACTTGAGGCCTATCCAAAAGGCATCCAACTGATCCACC
Organism: Pinus albicaulis; assembly: GCA_034641835.2. Lineage (NCBI taxonomy): Eukaryota > Viridiplantae > Streptophyta > Pinopsida > Pinales > Pinaceae > Pinus > Pinus albicaulis. The sequence goes on from CM076582.1 coordinate 1,315,207,398, forward strand.
ACCCCAACATATTCTGAGACCCTTATAACAGCAATCAAGAAATTCTGAAAGAAAAATGAATCGTCTGCCTACAGTTCTTCACTACTAACCTTAGTGCATTTGTGACACCTTGTTAGTGCCTGAATTTTCATCTGTGAAAAAAGGTTGAGGCAGAACTTCATAATCCTTCTCCTGTGGATGGTTGCCTATTCCCTGACATCCAAAATTTTTGAATGTCCCTTAAAAATTTGTCTAAATTCAGCAGCCATACCTGGTTCAACCTGGATCATTAATGTCAGCTTTTCTTCATTTGCATCAGCTGATTTCATATTTGTGTGCCATTCTATCTGATTCTTCCTAAAGTAAATGAAGGTGTGCAACTAAAATTCACCTATAAAAGAGAGAATATATGCCACCATGTGTGTGCTAGCATGTTCACAAACTATATTATGGAGAAATGTCTCAAAAAGGAAGCTCTGATCATGGAAATAAAAAGCACAAAAAGCTTCAAAAAATGTTCGGGTGGAATTATCGACATATGTTTGATTCTCATAGACCGCCTTCAACTGAAATAAAAATAACTATTCCCATATGAAAAGTGGGTAGGATGGAGAGGGTCGTGTGCATCCCATCAGATTCAGGGAAAGTTCATCCAACTTTCTTTTATCATCAGTTCGATCCTGGACCTATTGCTACAAGAGCTACAACTGATCCTCCTTTTTCTTCCCAAATGCCTCTTTTTCCCATCTACCCCAATTATCTGCAAGTTCATTCTCAGCCCATTTATCCTTGATTGAGTTTATTATTTTTTTATGTCCTTCAATGAGATCACTCCTTCCTGCAACAACAGTTCATGTTGTTTCCATGTCTGCAATTTTGAAATCAATAATTTTTTCTTCGAACACCAATCCTCTTTGGGGTCTGATGTTTCCTCACATTAAACATCCTTTGGGGGTGTAAAAACATCTTGAGGATTGGGTTTATCCATTCTAATTGTTGGTTCTTGTGTAACAGTAGCGATATCAATGGGTTCTTGCATATCAACTTATTTTCATCCCTCGATAGCTTCTTCCTCAATTGTTGATTCTTTTGTAACAACAGTGTCGACAGTAGGTTCTCGCGAGTCAGCTCCTAGGTTGATACTCGTGGGATACTCCATTTCAACTACTAGTTCTTGCGTATTAGCAACATCTTCAACGAGTTCTTGTGTAACAGTTTCTGAGGGTTCAATCTGAGTTTCCCTTGGAATGGTGCTCGCCATATAGACCTTGTGTCCTAGTTCTGCCAGTTTTATGGTGCATGCCATACACACAGGACCTTGTGAAGAGTCAACATTTTTTTTATCTACTACTTCTTCTAGGGTATCCAAACCTGAAACCCTAGCTTCTACTCTGATTTATTCTAATTTTTTTCTTAGTACTTAATTTTCTTCTTCTAAAGTATTAATTCTAAGCAGTAAAGATTGAATTTCGTCCTTACCTGGAAGAGGGTCTTCTTGCAGATGAGGTTGTTCTCTATCTTCCTGCTCTGTTGTATCCTCACTTGGTTCCTTCCTAGGTGAAGGTTTTGGCCGCAAACTCGCTTTCACCCATTTCTTTGGTATCCTTCCTCCTATTGGATTTTTCAAAGATATTTTCTTCATTTTACTCCCCAAGTACTGGCCCCGTTATCCATTCTCCTCTTTTTCTCTTAGGGTATCAAGAATTTAAGTTCGCGTTTTCTGGAAGCTTCTTTCCTTCTGACTCATAAATTCATCCCATTTTTTTCCTTGTTGTTCTAATGTGTCGAATACAATTAGCTTTATTAGACCATGATTAGTCACACAAGCTTCTAGGTCTATAGATGTTTTCATAGCCAGGGACATGTGCCTGATATTTTATAACAACAAATAAGGTAGATTAATGAGCTCCTTATGCCGCAGGTGAGTCAATAGTGGAAAATGCTAGTTGAAGCAGGTAATGTACTTTATAATGTACAGGGCAACGTCTCCCCATAGCTCTGGGGGTGATAATGTTTCGATTCCTCTGCCTTTTGTTTCCAATTTCTCCTCTCCTTGAAGGAATTCAGCCTTTAGGGATGCGTCATTTCTTTTCCTGCCAAACCATTGTTTTCCCATAATTTTGACTGATCTCACTCGGGCAATCACTTATTCTGTTACTTCGAGCTTCAACCCCTGAAATTTTTTCTGATTTCCATTCAAGTTCCGAGAAAAATCCATAGCCACCGACTCGTCTAATCCCTTAATCCATTCAAAGAATTCAAACCATCCAGCTTCCTTAAAGACCTGGAATGCCTCTGGGTAATTCTCCAATGCATTAGTAGAATTGCCCTCCTTTCATACTACAACTCCCATTTCTACTCCAATGATATGTATTCTTCTCTTCTGATAATTTTGAACTGCAAATGCAATACTTCGTTGAGTTTGAAATTGGGGCAGTGAGGTGGGTAATAAAGCGAGGATTTCAGGTTAAGGAGAATCATACATAGTTATGGTTTCGTTATTAACCTAGGTTGTGGATATCTGGCATTGAATTCATTTTAATTTTTTGGAATGAAAGGATAATGATAGCGGTGCTTTTACTAATTATTACTGGATTTAAGCTCGAGATCATAGATTACGACATTACTCGTTCCCTCCCCTGAGTTTTAATGAAATTTTCATCCTCATCTGTCATAAGGTATCATATTAATTGCCATAATTATTAAATATAGGGTAGACGTGAGATACCGTTAATGATGTACCTAGCATGATGTGGCAGGAAAGGACAAGAAAGGGATGTTGACGTGACGAATCTCGGTGGTGATGTGCCATTTATGTACATTGCTCCTATAGTGTATCGTTGATGAATTCTCCTTCTTCTTCTTTTTTTGCGGCTGACAGTCTCACGCTGATGTGGCTGCTAATGGATTTTCGATTGTTACATGTGTAATTTTAGATCGAATTCACCATATATTCATCCATTTTTTTTATTTACAAAAGAAAATAAATACAGGGAAAAATTATATAAAAATAAAAATCATATTCTAACTGTTCCTATAACATCATAAAAGAAGATATACATGAATTGCATAATGTTGTTACAACTAATCTTACTGCGCCCCGGAGGGGTTTTCAAAGTCAGATTTTTATTATATTTTATTCATTATATATATATATATGTGTGTGTGTGTGTGTGTGTGTGTGTGTGTGTGTGTGTGTGTGTGTGTTATTTTTTTATTTTTTTATTTCACAGGTGTAACAGCCGCCACATACTGGCTTTCAGCTGTTACACTTATTGGAAATTTTAAAATTATGGAAGCACTGAGGGGTTTCCCCTTGCTTCTGTAATTTAGAGATAATAGTCTTTCACAATGTTAATAAATGAATCCTTTGAAGCAGTTTTATGATATAGCCAAAGACCGTGCCCACTAGCAAGTAATGATGTTATTGCATGGTCAATGGTAACTAAGATTACAGTTCCATTGTCAAAAACTATATTAACTTCATAAGGACCTAGCCATCCGGTATAGAGACTACCCTTGAAAATATTGAACCTTGAACCATATAGGAGATCCTAGTATCCCTTCTGGAAATTCCTTTTTTTTTATGAATCTGTCATGCCACTTAGCTCTCTGTTGTTGGATGATCTATGTTTGTTGAATGGCGGCTAAGTGTTTCTCTTCTAATTAATTGAGCTGGTTCCACCATTGTTTTTGTGCTTTTGTGAGATCTAAGTTTAATTTTTATGCTATTCTCAATGTCTTGATCTCGAACTCTATGCGGAATAAAGGATTTTTAACATACACTAGTTCATATGGTGAGAATCCCGTAGTATTCCTCCATGTATTCATATATGCCCACAACACTTCTGGAATTTTATTGGCCCAGTATCTCTGGTGACTGGCCACAGTCTTGGTAATAATTCCCTCAATAACCTTATTGGTTCTCTCCACCTATTCGTTTTCTTGTAGGTCATAAGTTGAAGTGATTCTATGAAAAATCCTATACTTTTCCACCGGCTTATGAGTTAAGTGAGATGTAAATTGGGGTCCTCCATCTATCACTATTTCTCTGGGTATCCCAAATTAGACAAAGATGTCTTGAAATAGAAATTCTGAAACATCCTTCTCTGTAGCTCTCGTTAATGCTTTTGCCTCAACCCGCTTCGTGACATAATCTGTGCAAACCGGTATATTGGAATTTTTCTGGGATGAATGATTAATTGGTCCCAAAAAATCTAGAACCCATTTGTCAAAAGGTTCCAAAACTATTTTAGCTTGTAATGACATCTCATCTGGTTACAACCGTTGACCCATTCTCTCGCAACTGTCACACACTTTCACAAGATTCTTAGCATCCTGAAATATTGGTGACCAATAGTACCCTATCAAAAGCATCCTATATCTAGTTTTCTTTTCTACCACATGCCCTCCATAGGGCTCCTCATGACAATATCTAAGAATATCAAAAATTTCGTCCTCCTTGACATAGCGTCTGATCTGAAAATCTGGTCCAGTGTGATAGAGGTTCCCTTCTACCCATGAATAAGTAGCGCTTTGTTGTATGATATTTTTCCTTTCTCTGGGGTATAATTATTGTGGGAACATCCCTACATCAATTTAATTAATTATTTCTGCATACCATGGTGAGTGAGTTGAAAGGGAAGAAAGATATTCATTAGGAAAAGAATCCTTCGTAGGTACACAATCGTCACCAATAGTCAGTCTAGAGAGAAGTTCATACACTACATTATCTTTCCCAGGTTTATTTAAAATTGTGATATCTAATTATTGTAACAAAATAACTAGCGTGTAAACCTACCATTAGTAATTGTCTTATTCATTAAAAAACAAATGGAAGAGTGGATAGTGTGTACAAATACTTGATACCCAGTGATGTAATGCCAAATTTTTTTGATACCATTCACTACTACAAGAAATTCTTTCTTGATCACCATATAATTGGGTTCAGTTGGAGTCAAGTTCTTTCTTATATAATAGATAGCATAAGGTTTCATACCCTCCAGTTGGCCAAAAACAATGCCCACAACAATATCAAGTGCGTCAGTAGTTAGGTGAAATGAAAATTTCCATTTTTGTAAACACAAAACAGGGGTTGTTGATACATAGCACTTCAATTTAAAAAAGGTCTGCCTGCATTTCTGTAAGGTCCCACCTTACATACCATCAGTAAGATAGAGAAGTAGATGTCACATAATCACTAATACTCATTTGCACAAAATCCTAAAGAAGTAGTCACTGTAAAATTGTTTCCAGCAAAAGGCCCTTTTTATTTTGAAAGCTTTAGATAATACAAGAAACAATTGTCTTAGTCACACTTCAGCAAATTATTAAATTCATTTTCACATTCATACCAAAAACTTGCAGACATAGGAAGCTACACCCATTAAATAGTTTATTTATAATTTATAGTAACATAAAAACAACAGTAACTAAGAATTTTACACTAACAATTTATATGCAGAAAAGCTACAGCCATTCAAGATTTTTGACAAACACTTTGCAGACATGCACTCTACACTCATTGAGCCCTTATGACAAACACTTTGCAAGCATGCAATTAAAATTCATTGAGGCATTTTGTCAAACACTTAGAAATAATGAATTTAAGATTATTCTTCAAGATATTTATCTCATAAAATTCAGAATTGAAACTTTAAATATTTCCATCTTAAAACAGGGTCTAAATAATCTTAGTCTTTCATCAAAGACTCAACAACAGGCGCACATAACCAGAGCGACAATCGCAAATCGCCCATAATTCCGATAAGGTTACGAAATGGACGAAATACTTTTTTGGAATGAAATGAGGGGTTACATGACCAATAGGCACGGATACCCCCTGATGTTGGGCTGAATCGAATTAAAAACGCCCAGAAATTCGATTCTTGAAAACAACAAAATTTATAGCCTAAATGTTTCATTTATGACTTTTGTCAAACATATGGAATGAAAAATTACAAATACACTTCTACATAAGGAAAAACAACCCAGAGTTATGCTACTAAGATATGCTCATTGAAATCACACATTTCTAAATCCACCATATGAGTTCTTGAAACATTTTACCACCCACAAGCTAATTCATTTGACATGATTGACAAGCTTTTTGCACCAATTGCTACAATTTATCAAACATATGGCAGCCCTGAATGCTACAGCCATAAAGGATTTCTGTCAAAATTATGATAGTACTATTACAACAACTTGAATAAAAAAACATTGAATTATTGATAAGAATATGAAACATAAGCCATAACTGAAATTTATCTCCAACTTACCTCAAGCATTTGATCTTCCAAACCATATTTTAGCTGCCATTATTTTTGCATTTTCCTTTAAGGGTTGATTCTGTAATTCCTCCAAGTGTATTTTGGATACATGTCCATTTTCTTACTTTTGATATAAGCTGCAAGTTAGCCCTTATTCATGCATAAATAAATTGATAACATTACTCATTCACAGATTTTGTCAAACACTTTCCAAACTATCCTAAAACCATTTATAAAACATGCATCTATTAATTATTTGAAACAAAACCATAAATCATGAAATACTTACGCAAGTCCTTTGGAATAAATTTATTGCAATTACCTTCAACAATATTTGGCTTTCCTTTTTCAAATGCTACAATACCAAGATTAGTACCATAAACTACACCAATAATAACTCCAATATTGAGATCTAAACATCCATACATATAGATTAATCTAGTCTTCATTTTTAACTAATCAATAATATTCTAGATAACATAAGCCTAAACCAAAATTAGATGCTTACAACAATTTAAATGTCTACTTTTTATTTTATGTTAAAGCTATACTACAATTTTAGGACAATGGAAATTATACCTGAAGAGATATTCAGCTCCAATCGTTGAGAATATGATCCACCTTCGATCCCTTAACCAACTCATTTGAACCATCCGGTTTTCCACCCAACCATATCCAGGGAGAACTCCTCCCCCTGGAACCCCCGAGCTATAAAAGCTCACAAACAGTACCAAAATACAACAGTAGAGAGAGAGATGCAAGGAAAACTAAAGAAGATAGTTTTCACTTACTCTAAATACCACTCATGTTCAACCTCAATAGATACTTAGTAGATTAATAAGAAATTCAGATTTGTTTTGGAAGTAATTGGATACTCTCCATATCTCTCCCTCTCACAATATTCCTCAAGTCTCTTCCACTCTTGGCATTACCCCTCCTCCCCCTCCCAAATGAGAATACATGAGACTCATATATAGGAGGAGCAACAAATTCATGTCATAGAGGAGGATTAATATGCATGCATTGTATTCCGTTTAGAGGAGTGTAACTTATGCCATTAAGGAGAGGTATGCATGCCTTATTTAAGGAGAGTGTAACATATGCATTAAAGTGAGTGTAAGAGGAATATTTTATGACACATATTTAATGAGTGTAGGAATATTTTATGACATATATTTAATGAGTGTAGGAATATTTTATGACATATATTTAATGAGTGTAAGAGGAATATGCCATTCCTTGATGAGTGCATAAAAGAGAGTGTAATGTAATACTTAAAATAGAGAGAGTTACAGAGAGCCATGAGAGTCATGAAGGAGAGAGGTGTGAAGTGATTGAGGAGATATAATTTCCTTTTAATAATAATATCATAGTCTCATAAAAGATAATAATAATATTAATAATATTAATAATATTGAGGATTAAGTCAAGATTGAACTATTACAATTGATTAATCATAATTTAAGTGATTTTCCTTGAAGTATACTTGTTTACCCATTGATTGGAGGTGATTTACTATTTTTGGAAAGTCATACTTGAAATGGTAGACATGACTTTCTATTTTTAGAAAGTCAATCCAAAATTGTTAGGAATTAGATTATTAAGGAAATTCATCTACGAGTTGCCCATGAGTGGTATTTTTCTTCCGGATAATAGGGATTCCGCACCCCTATTGTATGCATCTTTGTGCCTTAGTAGATTGAGGACTCCGCGCCCTGATCTACTCTAAAGATCTAAGATTCCGCACCTTGATCTTTTTTTTTTTTTTAAATATTCAGGACTCCGCGCCCTAAACATTTCATTATAGATTCAAGACTCCGCGTCTTTATATTTCATGGATTTAGGACTCCGCGTCCTAATCCTTTTATCATATATCCAAGACTCCACGTCTTTATATTCATGGATTTAGGACTCCGCGCCCTAATTTCCATGGCTTCTCATCTATTCTGCTTTGAAACTCCGCGTTTCACCTTAAGGTACTGATTGTGAGCTTATACCCATCTGATGGTTCGTTGGTAAGGTCTTCTTCCAAGACCTGCATACATCACAATCTCAATGATCAAATCAATCAAATGAATTTCATAATTAACTTATTCAAATTTTACCAAATATTGTGCATGACTTCCACAGTCATTTTGGTTTTGGAGAAATGACTTCCGCAGTCATTTATAACTTGAGCATCCTTGTTGACAATGACCAAGTCCCCTGCCACATGCACACATCACAATCTCAATGATCAAATCAATCAAATGAATTTCATAATTAACTTATTCAAATTTTACCAAATATTGTGCATGACTTCCACAGTAATTTTGGTTTTGGAGAAATGACTTCTGCAGCCATTTATAACTTGAGCATCCCTGTTGGCAATGACCAAGTCCCCTGCCACATCATGCTTAGTACGAGATTATGCACATATAATCATACAAATCATGTATCATCCATAAATCATAATTAACCATATGTTTCACATAACCATGATCGTCCATGGATCTGTGTCTCAATTCTAAATCACCATTCACGTCATACACTTATGTCCAAAATAGGATACCAAAAGAGAAAACATCGCTAATATTCTCTTAACCAAAATCAATCCTTGTGCACGCAACCATAGATATTATCATAAGCACACAACAACCAAGTGACCCAAACCAGGTCATAGCATATAAGCATGTACATAAGTCTTTCATACATTATATTATATCATTATATCAAATCACCATCTCTAAGTGTCATCAAAGCTATCTCACTAAGAAGGGACACTACATACTCCCCCTCTTGGGCTAAACTTGGCCCGAAGTTTTTCCTACGATCATAAGATACTCAGTTCTTTTAGATTCTCCTATCAATAAGTTGTTAACCTTATGTATGTATATTTGATATATATATCTATATTTTTTTTCTTCATGCCAATCCATAGTTTAATGTTTTCTAAATTGGAAAAAACTCCATGACAACTAAACATATCATTCTTAATCAAGTAGAAAATATATCCATGCCATATTAGACATGTTTTGATATAAAATACCAAAGATTTTTATCAAAACTAACCATACAATTTATAGTACCTTATAAAGTAATATTGTATGTAATTGATAAGATATCTACTTAATTTATATATAATAGTTTGATATTCTACATGTTTTTCTTTCTCATAGTCTATATGAATCCTACATGTGTCATCTTCAAGGTTCTGTAGTATGTTGAGCTTGCCAAGCTATAAATAGAACACACATTGGTTGTATACACAACAATGATGGTCCATCCCATATCACAATCAAACTTGCATACAATAAGCATAAAATCATCCACATACAATTGTTAGTGAAATTACACAACAAAACATGATGTTATATATAAAACTCACTCTTACATGCCACTTGATTTATGTATTCTCAATCCAACTTTCCCCTTTTCATTCCATAAGACAGCCTTGCAATCAAAATATGTAGGTTTTTTTTTTCTTCTTCTTCTTCTCTAAACGTTTACTCTTTAGGAAAAATCACAATTTGAGGTTCAAGGCACCATTTTTGTTTTTTTTGTTTTGTTTTGTTTTGTTTTGTTTTTTTTTTTAAACTAACAACCTAAGGTTAAATACAGTCCTCATTGATCCACTTATGTATTATAGATCATTCCTTTAGTTTGCATAATCTTCATTATTATTCACTTCTCTAACTTGAGAATCAATTATGAAATGAATTAGTTAGAAGATCTTCATTCTAAAAGTAGATTAATGATATATTTTTGAAAGTGGCTTGTAATCAAGAACAACTCTCACAATTATGAAAATATGGTAACCTCGATAACTTTATGTCAATTTGTTTTCCAACTATGAAATCAGTCATGATTTATATTTAGTAATTATTCCTTACTATTAATACATACACAACAACAAACTATGAAAACCGTACATTTCTCAAAATGTGATGAATCTTGTTAAATTTACATAACATTTAGACTATCACAAGGGAATTTCTAGCCTAAAGTTAGACCCCTTTTTCTTTTCTTAAGGATAATTACCACCCTCTTAAATTATTACAACATTTTGTAGGACTAATAAATACTCAAACAACTATACATCCCAACAAAAAAAATTCTTAAATCCAACGATCTCTTCCATTCCACATACAATACACTCATCTTAGGCTTCTAAATCATGCAAGAATTCCAATTCATCAAAATGTGATATCACTCTCCTTCAATTTCTTCCTCAAAAAATATCACAAGCAGATATTCTTGTAAAACAAGAACTCAACTAAGCTTTTCATTAATCACATGTTTTTTTTTTTTTCTTTAATTTCAAATCAAACAAGTTCTCACCACATAAAATATTTACCTTCTAAACATGCTATTTTCTTCACAATTTATAAACAATTTGAATTTTGACACGATCGTTGAACTAGCAATAGCTTAGAGCAATACATGAGTTCAATCCTCATAATTTATCTAATTAATTTGGTTAAATAGAATGCAACCAATATTCAACTGATAAAATCATTAAAGAGACTATTATGGCTTTCCTAGACCTAGTTTGTCTTAAGCCAATAGAAAAGTTATTTCATCAACTTATCACAATAAACTTTTTCTACATTTCAAGAATTTGAAAGTCATTTTAATTCTACCTAAATTCAATACATACAAAAGGATTCAATATATCTAGTTCACACTTCCATATATCAAAATCAATTCTTCCAAACATTCTAAACCACCTAATGGTGTTCAGTATATCAATCTTAGTATCTTCATTTGTAATAAAAATAAAATAATGGATTTAAAGCTCAAGCACATTTGTGTTACAAATCTCTATCCATTTAACTCTAATTACACATAATCACTCCTTAATCATGAATATCAGATTCCATCAAAATATTCTAACAAGAAGAATTACTTAGCTCATAGATATATTTTAGTATGGATTCCACACCCATACCTTACCTCATTACTTATCTCAATATATACTAGTTGGATTCCACATCCATACATTTTCTCATAGATATATACTAGTATGGATTCCGCACCTATACATTAGATCATAGATATATGCTAGTATGGATTCCACACCCATACATTTTCTCATAGATATATGTTAGTATGGATTCCACACCCATACATTAGCTTAATGAAAATATAACCTTCAAGTGTTCCTTAAAATGGCTTCCACAGGCCTTCATGCACTAGTCATTTAAGCCTCGTGTTTATTACGAAGGTCATACCTCAACCTAGTAATTGAGTAATTTAAAGCTATTTGATGCCTAATGTCAACCCAAAATACACAAAATCATGTCAAAGAAATCAGAGAAATTTCATTCTTACTCATTAAGAATGTATTCCCAAATCATATTTTAACACATCTAATTAATACACATACATTACTCTTGAATCTACATTCACAGTTAAAAGTGACATCCTTCAAGGTAGATTTTAGTTAAGTTTATTTTAGTGTAGGTACAAAAAGATTCAAGATTATCATGATGAACTCAATCATCAAGTTAATGGAATCTCAACCTTACACTTGTTACTCATTCCCAAAGCATACACACCAAGGTCATCATACTATAGTCCAAATTAAACCAATATTCTTCTTGGTAGATATGCTTTCAACTAGTAAAGATGGCTACTAAGCCCATATCACATTGAAAATGATGCATTAAAAATATATGAAACCATGCATGCACTCCACCTATCTCACTCATTGATTGAAAATCAATTCATTCACATACTTGGGTTTAACCCAAACTTTCTCAAGCACATCCTTTCCGAGCATGTCTTTAAGCATTTTAACATATTGTTGATAATATGTCTTAACAAAAATATAAAGGAATATCATAAATATATATATATTTCATGAGTTTCTAAATGACATAATGATAATAATATCCTCTATGCAACCAATATGCTTCCAAGTCAATACATATAGCAACTCAACATGCATGCAAAATCAACATTCATACATCATCAACCTACAAGTAAGCATGTTGGCCCACTAGGCCCTAGCATTGTAACTGGCTTTGATACCATATGTAAGGTCCCACCTTACCCACTATCAGTAAGATCGAGAAGTAGATGTCACATAATCACTAATACTCATTTGCACAAAATCCTAAAGAAGTAGTCACTGTAAAATTGTTTCCAACAAAAGGCCCTTTTTATTTTGAAAGCTTTAGATAATACAAGAAACAACTGTCTTAGTCACACTTCAGCAAATTATTAAATTCATTTTCATATTCATACCAAAAACTTGCAGACATAGGAAGCTACACCCATTAAATAGTTTATTTAAAATTTATAGTAACATAAAAACACAAGAGTAACTAAGAATTTTACGCTAACAATTTATATGCACAAAAGCTACAGCCATTCAAGATTTTTGACAAACACCTTGCAGACATTCACTCTACACTCATTCAGCCCTTTTGACAAACACTTTGCAAGCACGCAATTAAAAGTCATTGAGGCATTTTGTCAAATACTTAGCAACAATGAATTTAAGATTATTCTTCAACATATTTATCTCCTAAAATTCAGAATTTAAACTGTAAATGTTTCCATCTTAAAACAGAGACTAAATGATCTTGCTATTCATCAAAAGACTCAACAATTTATAGCAGAAGCGACAATGCCAAATAAAGCGATTTCCGTCACGGAGTTGAAAAGTAACACGGAATGAAATCGGGGGGTTACATGACCATTAGGCACGGATACACCTACAAGTAAAGGTCCCACCTTACATACCATCGATAAGATAAGTAGATGTCACATAATCACTAATACTCTCATTGCACAAAATCCTAAAAGAAGTAGTCCTTTGTAAAATTGTTCCAACAAGGCCCTTTTTATTTTCTTAAAGCTTTAGATAATACAAAAACAATACATCCTTAGTCACCTTAATAAATTAATGAATTGTTTTCATTATACCAAAAACTTATGAGACATAGGAAGCTACACCCATTAAATAGTTTATTTAAAATTTATAGTAACATAAAAACACAAGAGTAACTAAGAATTTTACACTAACAATTTATATGCACAAAAGCTACAGCCATTCAAGATTTTTGACAAACACTTTGCAGACGTTCACTCTACACTCATTAAGCCCTTTTGACAAACACTTTGCAAGCACGCAATTAAAAGTCATTGAGGCATTTTGTCAAATACTTAGCAACAATGAATTTAAGATTATTCTTCAACATATTTATCTCCTAAAATTCAGAATTTAAACTGTAAATGTTTCCATCTTAAAACGGAGACTAAATGATCTTAGTTTTTCATCAAAGACTCAACAACAGGCGCACATAACTTAGAGCAGCAATCTGCCAAATCGCCCAGATTTCCGATCTGGGTTCTGAAAAGTACTTTTGGAATGAAATCAGGGGTTACATGACCATTAGGCACGGATACACCTACAAGTAAGGTCCCACCTTACATACCATCAGTAAGATAGAGAAGTAGATGTCACATAATCACTAATACTCATTTGCACAAAATCCTAAAGAAGTAGTCACTATAAAATTGTTTCCAACAAAAGGCCCTTTTTATTTTGAAAGCTTTAGATAATACAAGAAACAACTGTCTTAGTCACACTTCAGCAAATTATTAAATTCATTTTCACATTCATACCAAAAACTTGCAGACATAGGAAGCTACACCCATTAAATAGTTTATTTATAATTTATAGTAACATAAAAAAAACAAGAGTAACTAAGAATTTTACACTAACAATTTATATGCACAAAAGCTACAGCCATTCAAGATTTTTGACAAACACTTTGCAGACATGCACTCTACCTCATTCAGCCCTTATGACAAACACTTTGCAAGCACGCAATTAAAAGTCATTGAGGCATTTTGTCAAATACTTAGCAACAATGCATTTAAGATTATTCTTCAACATCTTTATCTCATGAAATTTAGAATTTAATCTGTATATGTTTCCATCTTAAAACAGGGACTAAATAATCTTAGTTTTTCAGTAAAGACTCAACAACAGGCGCACATAACTCGGAGCAGCAATCTGCCAAATCGCCTAGATTTCTGATCTGGGTTCTGAAAAGTATTTTTTTGGAATGAAATCAGGGGTTACATGACCATAAGGCACGGATACCCCCTGATGTTGGGCTGAATCGAATTAAAAACGCCCAGAAATGCGATTCTTGAAAACAACAAATTTATAGCCTAAATTTTTCATTTATGACTTTTGTCAAACATATGGAATGAAAACTTACAACTACACCTCTACATGAGGGAAAACAACCCAAAGTTATGCTACTAAGATATGCTCATTAAAATCACACATTTCTAAATCCACCATATGAGTCCTTAAAACATTTTACCACCCACAAGCTAATTCATTTGACATGATTGACAAGCTTTTTGCACCGATTGCTACAATTTAACAAACATATGGCAGCCCTGAATGCTACAGCCATTAAGGCTTTCTATCAAAATTCTGATAGTACTATTACAACAACTTGAATAACAAAACATTGAATTATTAATAAGAATATGAAACATAAGCCATAACTGAAATTTATCTCCAACTTACCTCAAACATTTGATCTTCCAAACTATATTTTAGTTGCCATTGTTTTTGAATTTTCTTTTAAGGGTTGATTCTGTAATTCCTCCAAGTATATTTTGGATACATGTCCATTTTCTTACTTCTGATGTAAGCTGCAATTTAGCACTTATTCATGCATAAATAAATTGATAACATTACTCATTCACAGATTTTGTCAAACACTTTGCAAACTATCCTAAAACCATTTATAAAACATGCATCTATTAATTATTTGAAACAAAACCATAAATCATGAAATACTTACCCAAATCCTTTGGAATAAATTTATTGCAATTACCTTCAACAATATTTGGCTTTCCTTTTTCAAATGCTACAATACCAAGATTAGTACCATAAACTACACCAATAATAACTCCAATATTGAGATCTAAACATCCATGCATATAGATTAATCTAGTTTTCATTTTTAACTAATCAATAATATTCTAGATAACATAAGCCTAAACCAAAATTAGATGCTTACAACAATTTAAATGTCTACTTTTTATTTTATGCCAAAGCTATACTACAATTTTAGGACAATGGAAATTATACCTGAAGAGATATTCAGCTCCAATCATTGAGAATATGATCCACCTTCGATCCCTTAACCAACTCATTTGAACCATCCAGTTTTCCACCCAACCATATCCAGGGAGAACTCCTCCCCCTGGAACCCCCGAGCTGTAAAAGCTCACAACCAGTAACAAAATACAACAATAGAGAGAGAGATGCAAGGAAAACTCATGAAGATAGTTTTTAATTCCTCTAAATACCACTCATGTTCAACCTCAATAGATACTTAGTAGATTAGTAAGAAATTCATATTTTTTTCTTTTTTTTGGAAGTAATTGGATACTCTCCATATCTCTCCCTTTCACAATATTCCTCAAGTCTCTTCCACTCTTGGCATTACTCCCTCTCCCCCAAATGAGAATACATGAGACTCATATATAGGAGGAGCAACAAATTCATGTCATAAAGGAGGATTAATATGCATGCATTGTATTCCTTTTAGAGGAGTGTAACTTATGCCATTAAGGAGAGGTATGCATGCCTTATTTAAGGAGAGTGTAACATATGCATTAAAGTGAGTGTAAGAGGAATATTTTATGACACACATTTAATGAGTGTAAGAATATTTTATGGCATATATTTAATGAGTGTAAGAGGAATATGCCATTCCTTGATGAGTGCATAAAAGAGAGTGTAATGTAATATTTAAAATAGAGAGAGTTACATAGAGCCATGAGAGTCATGAAGGAGAGAGGTGTGAAGTGATTGAGGAGATATAATTCCTTTTTAATAATAATATCATAGTCTCATAAAAGATAATAATAATATTAATAATATTAATAATATTGAGGATTAAGTCGAGATTGAACTATTACAATTGATTAATCATAAGTTAAGTGATTTTCCTTCAAGTATACTTGTTTACCAATTGATTGGAGGTGATTTACTATTTTTGGAAAGTCATACTTGAAATGGTAGACATGACTTTCTATTTTTAGAAAGTCACTCCAAAATTGTTAGGAATGAGATTATTAAGGAAATTCATCTATGAGTTGCCCATGAGTGGTATTTTTCTTCCGGATAATGGGGATTCCGCACCCCTATTGTATGCATCTTTGTGCCTTAGTAGATTGAGGACTCCGCGCCCTGATCTACTCTAAAGATCCAAGATTCCACACCTTGATATTTTTAAATATTATGGACTCTGTGCCCCAAACATTTCATTATAGATTCAAGACTCCGCGTCTTTATATTTCATGGATTTAGGACTCTACGTCCTAATCCTTTTATCATATATCCAAGACTCCACGTCTTTATATTTCATGGATTTAGGACTCTGCACCCTAATTTCCATGGCTTCTCATCTATTCTGCTTTGAAACCCCGCGTTTCACCTTAAGGTACTGATTGTGAGCTTATACCCATCTGATGGTTCGTTGGTAAGGTCTTCTTCCAAGACCTGCACACATCACAATCTCAATGATCAAATCAATCAATTGAATTTCATAATTAACTTATTCAAATTTTACCAAATATTGTGCATGACTTCCACAGTCATTTTGGTTTTGGAGAAATGACTTCCGCAGTCATTTATAACTTGAGCATCCCTGTTGGCAATGACCAAGTCCCCTGCCACATCAAGCTTAGTATGAGATTATGCACATATAATCATACAAATCATGTATCATCCATAAATCATAATTAACCATATGTTCCACATAACCATGATCGTCCATGGATCTGTGTCTCAATTCTAAATCACCATTCACGTCATACACCTATGTCCAAAATAGGATACCAAAAGAGAAAACATAGCTAATATTCTCTTAACCAAAATCAATCCTTGTGCACGCAACCATAGATATTATCATAAGCACACAACAACCAAGTGACCCAAACCAGGTCATAGCATTTAAGCATGTACATAAGTCTTTCATACATTATATTATATCATTATATCAAATCACCATCTCTAAGTG
>CM076582.1:1315224799-1315297560 GCA_034641835.2 Pinus albicaulis
CATCAAAGCTATCTCACTAAGAAGGGACACTACAATTTCCCCGTCCACACAAATTCCACATCTTTTATGAGTATAGAAAATAGAGGTGACACAATCCTTGAAATGTTTTCTATAAATCTACTATATTACCATGCATTCCCAAGAAAGATACATACCTGATTTTGTGTCTTGGGTGTTTGGGTTTTTGAGATTACCTCTTTCGTAGTAGGGTCCACCTTGATTACATGAGTAGAGATGAAATGTGCCAGCATGATCTCTTCCTTCATCATCATGTGACACTTCTCAGTAATCAAAGCAACATTAGTCTTCACACAATGTTGTAGAAAATTTTCTAAGTTTACTAATGTTGTTTCAAAGGCATCACCATAAGGTGTGATGTCGTCCATATAGATTTCAAGACAATCATTCATGAGATACAAGAAAATTGCTACTATTTCCCTTTGGAAACTTACTTGTGCATTGCAGAGTCCAAATGGAAGGACTCAATTTCCTCATGTGAAAGTAAAGGTTGTTTTATCCTAATATTTCGGGGTGATTTGTATCTGATTATAGCCACTAAACCCATCTAAGAAGGAAAACAATTTCTTTCGAGAATGAGTATCAAGGACTTGATCTATAAATGCTAAAGGAAAATGTTCCTTCTAAGTAGCTTATTAAGTTATCTATAATGGGCATATATTATCCAATTTCCATTCCTTTTAGGAACGATGACAAGTGGAGACACCCACTAACTATCAGATATTGGATAGATGAAGTTATCATTTAGGAGCTTCTGCAATTCTTCTTTCGTTGTCTCCTTAAGTGTAGGGTTCATGCATCGTTGTGGTTTTCTAACTAGATTGTAGACATCCTTCAGATAAATGCGATGAGTACACAAGCTGGGGTGAATACCCTTCATTTTTGTATAATCCCATGTAAAATATTTCTTGTATTTTTGTAGCAGCTGTAACAATGGTTTGGTTTTCTCAGTACTCAGGTTAGGGTTAATATTCATATACTTTCCTCATTTTATTTCAATTGGACTACTATCAGTATGCAGGGTGGTTATCATCTTCTCAAAGTTCTCATCTTATACCTGATATTCTTCCCTCGAGTTCTCAATAGAAGTGACAGAAAGTGACTTGTTAATAAATCCATTTATGATATCATCCTTTGTTTCATACTTAAAATACTGGACTTTTCTGAGGGTCAAAAGTGGCAGGGAAAGATCAGATTCAGGCTCAAATTCATCCCACTTGGGACTCTTCACATCCATTGGTTTCACCGAAGGGTAAAGTTTAAAGTTCCTGGTAGCTTAGCCATCCGAGATTATCATAGATCTTGGTCTACATCGTATGAATGCATCTGCACTAGATAGCCAAAGCCTTCTTAAAATCAAAGGGTGCCCTCCCAAATTGGATTTGGTTTTCAAGATAAGGAAATAAGTTGGATATCTCCATGAGGCAACTTTAATGACTATATCTTTTAATACCCCCTTGGGTTTAACAGGGGACATATATACAAATTCAATCACCATAGGTGTGTGTCTAGGCCCATCGAATCCCAAGGTGGTGAAGAGGTCCATCGTCATCACGTTAATGGTTTCTCCTAAATCGATCAATGAATTGGTTATCATCTTGTCATTGATATGAACAGTTACTGTAGGATTTCTTGGATCATTATACTTGGTCAGGAAGGGCTAATCATTCATTAATTCAAACAATTTTTCCATCACATGTATAGTATCAGGATCCTTACACTTCCTTCAAGGTTTCTTAATGCACAAGTATTGTACAATTTTGGCATAGATAGGTATTTCTTTAAGAACTTGCAGTAGAGGTATCCATACGTGAAAAATTTTCAACACCCTAAGATAATCAGATTTAGGCTGCGAGGTCATTCCAGTCTCAATTAATATTTGAGGATAAGGAGGATCTTGAGTTATAACTGTAGAACTGGTTATTAGAGGCGTATCAACATTATTTGAGTTTGTCATTACAGGAGTAACAATTTTTCCTGGATTAGCTACTATAAGGGTAGCAAGATCTACAATATTTTTCTTTGGGAGACTCACATTTCTCTTCGGTAATGATAGGGGAAATTTTTGGCTTAAAAAAATTTCCCGACCGAAGTTGAATTTTTTTAAGTCCATCTAGAGTAACGAAATAATTCTGGAAGGTATTCGGGGCCTCTATACTCTGGGTTTCCTTATTATTTGGGTTGTGATTAGGATTCACAAGTATTGGGGATTACATAGGAGGTGTAGTAAAAGGAGTTTGGAGAGGGGGTATTTGTAACTAATGTTGTATCAGAAATGCTGAAGTGGTTGGACCTTGAGAATTTCCCCTCTAGTATTGACTCCAAGGGTCTGGCTTATATGCAGGACACTGAATAGGTAGAGTGGGAGACCATTGGTTCCAAGGCGAAGAGAAATATGCTAGAGAGGAGATGGATTATTACCACGAAAATTGTTGAGCATATGAATTATTCCACCAATTAAAAGAATAAAAGTCTTGCAACATACTTGGAGTTCATGGCTACCATGGTTTCCTGGATCCAATGAAATAGGAGGACTGGACATCTCCATTCAACTACCTAAGGAATGATTTTAATCTCAGAAGCTCCAGGCACTACCCTATAGAGTGCTCTAACTCACAAATATTTCACAAGATGATGGTGTTCACATTGCACTCTCTCAAGGGGTGCTTATTTTAATGTTTTTCACAAAAAACAGTTATAGTCACCTCAGATTCCTCACATGCTTTCTTGACATTGACTTGTGTTGTCGTTATCCAAGAAGACAAGCCACTAAGGATATC
This sequence comes from Pinus albicaulis, assembly GCA_034641835.2. Lineage (NCBI taxonomy): Eukaryota > Viridiplantae > Streptophyta > Pinopsida > Pinales > Pinaceae > Pinus > Pinus albicaulis. Next base: position 1,315,227,598 of record CM076582.1, read on the forward strand.
GGTTTAAAAATAATTTTCTACCCTAGTCACACCTCTGCTCATAGAATTTTGTATTCGGACTGAGGGGTCCCGTACTCATCCTTTTCCCTTGGATTATCCTCTCTAACTTCTCAAACAGTGTCTTACTATTTCATCAAATGACTCCTGATATATCTCCTCTTTTCCAAGTAAATCCAAGTGCGCCAGGCAATCATATATCATGCCCTTTATAAATATGGATTTCAATATTTCGAGAGCTAAATCTTTAAATTTAGAGCTCTGCAAATTATAGTGAAATCGCTCCACATAATATTCCATCCTCTCCTCTTTGTTTTGTGTTATTCGGAATATTTCTTCCCTCGAATACTTAGTATGGCACTAATCCTGATATTTGTAACCAAATCTCTCTCATTTCACCCCATGTCTGAATATTAGTAGCGTCCAGTCCCATAAACCATCTTAACATCGCTCCTTTTTTAATGGTAGGGAACAATTTCAGCTTCTATGCGTCTGTAATATAATCATAACATTTTCATAGGACATCAAACTCAAATAGGAAGGTTTCTGGATCTTCCACAGCCATTCCTTGAAAATATGGAAGAGACAACAAAGTAATATTCTTCATGGGAGCACCACCTCTTACTTCCTGTGTTGGGAGTTCAAAGGTAGTGATAATGCCATCCGTCCTAGTGTTTTCGTCTCCCATATTTGAATCTCCTCATTCTTGAGGTGATAAATATTCTTCAGAATGCTCTGGAATTTGTCTTATAGGTGAGGGACTATGAGATAGCAGGTTGGGCTTCTATGGAATTGGTTGCTTCACTGCACTACCTGAATCGAGATGATGATAGCCAAATAAGTAATTTTCCAACTCATAACCTTGGTGCTCCCTACTAGTCTCCCCTTGGCCTTCAAAATTCAGATCTAGTTCAATAGCATCCCACTGCTACTCTTGACATAGAGTCCCAATCTTAGGAGTGGCTATGTCTATTTAAAAGTGATGAGTTCTGGAGATAGAGGTACCAAATGCTCCAGACTTAGGTGTGACAACAGCTTTTTCTGGCCCTATTTTCCTTGTATCCCTATATGAAATTGACTATTCCTCTTCTACTTTTGAGATCATTTCCCCAATAAATGTCTTCCTCGCCAAATGTGCACTCTTCTTTTCCTTCTTACGCCTCATTTTTCTTGTGACTAATTAGAGTGGGGGTGTTCAATGTTTTTCTATTATTCCTATGTCTTCACATATGGACCCTATATGCATTAACTCGCAACCTTAATGTCCCAACTTCTATAGTGGTGAGCCTAGCCAATTATATTAGAGAGATGTGTAGGTTCTTACCTCTCGTATTATCACCCAACGACTATTGAACTAAGGACATGCTCTAAGAAAAATTGAAATTCCAAACCCTAAGTGTCTTAGTGGTTACAAAGATGAGCCCGCCCACGTATGTTAGAGCAATGCACATGTTCTTACCTCTCGTCTTACCGCCTAATGAATGTTCACTAGAGACACTATTAAACAAACATATTGGTTGATTGTACCATCAGCTACCTTCCCCGGCAACGACGCTAAAATGTTGTGTCGAGTTAATCAGATATTAATTTGACTAAACCACAAAATCAATTGTCAACCCAGGGTATGCATTTTTATTTAAAAGGATTATACACTATATGTGTCGATAAAATTCATCCAACAGCTAAGAAAATGAAAACAAAAGTAGATGTCACTGGATTCAATTGCAAAAAGTAACGCTCATGCATAAAGAAGAAATTAACTTCTAGAAATAAAACCACACTTCATGTTACCAAGAAAGAGGCACGCCACACACCACACTACTAACTCTGATGCTAAACTGAACAAAGTACTCAATTCAATCGGTAAGAAATAATAACAATCTATTGCAATACTACTACAACTACTACAATCCATGTTAAACCTCCCTAGCAGGGCGCAGGGATGAGGTATGAATCTAGTAAGACTGTGATGTCATATTCAGAAACATCAACAATGATGTATTTGTATTAAGGGTTTTGAATTACAAAAAAAAAATATGATACTATATTTCTTGTTTGCCCCTCTCACAAGGGAATGAATCCTCTTTATAATTTTTACATATCCAAAATAAGAAAATAGATTAGTAATGAGAATCTCACAATTCTCATGCTGAACAAATTAGAAATAGTTACAACATGTTCCAAGTACACAACCATCTTGATTCCTAACTGTCTATAGATAATATGATTAATACGACATTTGTCTTCATGGAATAGTACCCTCGGCCTTGGACAATTATATTAGAATCAACATCTCCTGATGTAACAATATTCTGTGACGTGAAACAACAATGTTGTTAAATTTAGATAACCATGGTTTTCTATGCTTGAAGAAATTTTACTTCAATATTTCTTAGGCCCGATAAAAAATAGCAATCACATAAAACTGCAAGTAAAATGTTGATAGAATGAAATAATAGATCAATAGAAGATTAGCCAAATATATATCATACTTACAATTCCTTTTGTCTAGCAAAGATATGAGATATTGTTGCATTGCGGTGATCAACAGGATGCTTCAACCAGCGAATTCTTTCTCATTTAGCCAAAACTTCATGTGTCACATCCAAAACCATCAAAGAAAACTTATCACAAGTCAATGCAATTCAACCCAAGAATAGCGCAGAAAAGTCAACACAGGAAGCAGCAAAAAAGTCAATGCAACAAATTAGGGCCTTAGTCAAACAGCCTAGAATTCCTCAATTTTAGTGCCCAACAGTACAACCTCCTAAAATCAGATTTTTGGAAGAATTTGGAGGTCAAACGACCAAGGGTTGACCATGGTCAACGCTTATCAACTTTGTAGCAAAAATCCTTAGATAGATCTACACAAAACAACATCTTTTCTCCACACATGTGAGGAAAAAAATGCCTCCAAAGGCTATCAAACCAATCAAATCACAATGAGAGAATGTGTTATGGCTTTGTGATGAAATGACCTCCAAGTCTCTCCAATTTATATCCATCAGTGAGGATGTGTGACACATCTATTAGGCATGTGAGCTACATTACAAATCTAGTTGACCTTGCAAATGTGGAAAATAAATTCAAAATAAATTTTCTACTCATCCGATCAAGATGATATTTATATCAATACTCCACCTCTCCAAAAGAGGAATCCAAAAAAAATATGACCATCGTCATATGAGCAGTGAAACATCTAGTTTTGACCTAGTTGCCCAAAATTAACACTCCCTCTCAACTAGGGAGAACTCCATCTGTCCACAAGTGCCATCCATCAGTACTATCTTGTACTTTTTCCAAACATCGTGCATCATCCATCTGTAACTTGCTTTGCTGGATCTTTATTTTAGAAAGGTGAGTCATAGAGACATCACACATAACTGACCCGAAGTTAGCTTAGAGGTAAAAACCTCTCTTGGACTCAAAGGGTCTCCTACTAACCCGAAGTTAGTTCACTGACCCAAAGTCAGTTTAGAGTTAAAAACCTCATCGTACACTAGTACATATGGTCAAAATTTCAACAGTTTAGTTCTGACACTTTTGACGTATTGTCGGAAATATCCTCAATTCTTGTCAATTTTTTTAATCCCGCCAATAAACGTCGCTATAGCAATGTTTTGGGAGTATTGTAAGAATATTGACATTTAAGACAATTTTCGGAATACCAATGTTTCGGGACACACCATCAGAATTGCGACATTTTGAAGCAAGGTGTCAGTCTTACAACGTTTAGGACACAAACCATCGGTCTTGCAACCTTTAGGGACAAGTCATCGACCTTGCGACGTTTCATAGAAAAATGTTGGTGTTGAGACATTTAGGAGAAAAACCTTCGGGCTTGCGACATTTAGGGATAAACTCTTGCTATGACGACATTGTGGGACAAGTGTTGGTTTGCCTCCTAAACGTCGCAAGGCCAATGTATTAAACCATATTCCAATTACATAGAAATTAAACCATATTCCAATCTCAAATGTCTGCATCCAAAGTCCAAAGTTCCATGTAAGCCAAGTTCTGTAACCAAATCACCACATCCAGTGCCTGAAGGTCAACGTAAGCCAAGGTTTAATGCAATATGCATATCGTAAGTTTGTTTAACAACGTTCGGTGATAATTTCGTTGTGCCAACCCCCTCCCCATGTGCCCAAATTCCTGAAACCAAGAGCTTTGAAAAATTACGGTGGAATATTAATGACATTAATTAAGTCACTAATCCGCACTTGAGCCATGATTAAGACGTCATTTGCACTGTGCACTTTAATCTGATGAGTTTTACCCTAACTACCCTACCCCAACTCGGAAACCCTTTTTCATTCTCATTGTTTTTGTTTATGCCTCTCTGCAATTCTTGGAGATGTTGGTTTGAATCCTTTTTATGCCACAAATGGGGTTCATCTCCTTGCCCCAGTGGCTGACATGGAATCTATAGACATGAAATCCTTCGTTGGCTGTAGCACTGGAGTTACTTCCTCTCTCTTCTTGGTTCCAAATTTTCGTTTTGAATGTATAACATCATTATTTCCTTTTTAATATTTTTTTTGTTCATTTACCTGAAGGTTTCAAATCACCGCTCGATGTAACTATTTTTTTGTGCTATTTTTCCTTTGCAGGCATATCCAAGATTATTTAAGTCCATCTCCTAGGAGCTTAAAAAATTCCACCTCGATGATTGACAGGTATGCCTTCATTCCGTTTTATCTGTCCTATTTATTTCAAAAATATTTTATCATAGTGAAGTACCAAGCCATTTCACTTAGTTCTTGCAGGGTTTTACTCTGTCAAGGTTGAAGTATTTATCATGGCACCCTTGCCACGACACAGGGCTTGTTGTAAAGTTAAATTTTTAGGTTATCTAGGTTGGAAACCTCCAGTCCAAAATTGAGGGTTTTTAAGTGATTTCCTTTGTTAACATTAGGTTTTAGTGTAAGGACCTAAGTGCCAAAATTTCATCTATGTTGATAGGTTACAGTATTCTAGCCGCACGCTATGAAAGTTAAGTATAACCATGGTTTTTTATACACTAGAGGGTTTCAACCTAAGCTTTTTATGCATTTTTATCTCATTTCCTTTCTATATAATTGTTACACCACATGCAGTGTCAAGCATATAAATTATGATTGTCTTTGCTATTTTTTGTAATCATATCTGAATTGGAATATCATGGTAACAGGGTGGGGCTTTTACCCAGAAGAAACATTTATAAGTTTGATTTCATTTGAACAGTGAATGAAGATGATTGTTAAATTATTGTATGGTCATTTACTGAAGAAATTGTGTGCAAATATTAAGTTTATGAAATATTTCTACTGTCTATTTACTCATTATGTAGCTATTGTTTCTCTGGATTCATGTTTATTGCGTAAGTAAAAATACTTTTGCTTCCCCTATAGTACTTCTTTTATTTTACTCCATTTTCTGTAGGGATAGGAAGTCGTCAGTTTCCTAACTGGCATATAGCTAAACCCTGTATAGATTCATTGAAGCTTGTTTAGAGATGTCTTGATAACTAAGGATTTACTCTTTCTGTGTTTAAAATAACATTATTATCTGGTTCATGATTAGGACTAGATTGTTTCTGTTTCAGTGCCAACAAAAACTATTTTTACCAGTTTCCAATCTTCTCATTTAATTTATGCTCTGATATTTGTGTTTAAATCTACCCATTTAATTCAAGTGACTATTATTGGTTGATTTAACCTCGAGGGGACCAGAATTTCTTGGTTCCACTACTGGCCTCGTCCAAATCCCTCAGTAATATACCGCGCAGGATCTTCCTATTTTACAAACTATGCCCTCTTCCAAATGGAGGTTTCATATTTATTTTTTCATAACTTGACAGATTTAATTTAGTTTACTGAATGAGAACTATTACAGGCTTTTCCTTCCTTATTATTACTCTTAAACTATTTATTATTTTTGGGTTTCCCAATGCTTTTCAATTCAAAGATGAAACCTTGATCATTGGAGGGTTCATGTACCTTTATCTATATCAAAATTTTGGATTATTATTGATAGCTTAGCCATGGCTCTATTCTTTGCTTTTTCTTGTTTTCTTTACTCTTTATTGTGATTACATATGATCCATATTCTTCGGTTGAGTCATTAGTGTTATCTTCTTTCATGGAGGGAGGGAGCTAATCTTGCTTTGAGTCTAGGGTAATTGCCACAAATGGGAGTGAAATGAATGTCCTAGAGATTGTACAAGTCCATCTTCACCTAAAATTATCTTCTTTGGGAATATTTATTTTGGAGATGATCATAAAAACAAGGTACATAAATTCACAATTCCAACGAAAAATAAATGAACTACAACACAAAAAATTCTCATAAAAGAGAGATTGAAGATATTAATAAAAAAATTGTCGAGTGAATTTGATACAAATTTTTATTTGAGAAATCATAATAAATCTATACTAACGGAAATAAAGAAGATGGAGAAAGAGATAAGGCATAGCGAAGATCCAAAACAAGGATAAGAGCAATGACACCTACACAATTGATGTGGAAAAACCTAATGTTGTTATCAATGAAGTTGTACTGGTGAAAGAGCTTACAAAAGTTGAAACTCAAGTACATATTCTTGGAATAAATAATTATTATTTAATATCTATTAATTTATATAATTCATGATGTTCTTGTGAACTGAATTTTTCACTTCACCAACAATCTCATAGCAAAAACAGAAGTATTTCTAAACATAATACAAATTACAATTAACAACTAAAGAACTAAGAGAAACAACAGTAACATCGAAAGAAACAAATCGATCCCTCTACATTTTTAGGTGAATACATCTCTCTAGGCTCATTAAGGTGATTATACAACATTATAGGTGAACTTGTGATCTAGCATTTGTAATCTAGCACTTGTAAAGAGGGAGCGTTAGAGGTTTCATACCTTTTTTCTCTAACAGTGTTCATGTTCAGCAGCAGAAGCATACTAGTTATAGCAGCAATTTAGATTATGATAGAACAAAGGAGGTGCAACAATGTTAGAGAATGGTGGGTTGTTGTTGAAGTGTTCCTTGAATAAGGAATGCACACTTTGAATATTCTAAAGATATTTTGGAGTATAGAACGGAGTAGTGGCCTAAGGCTATATTTGTTTAGGTTCACAAATGGTAAATGTGATGATCTTTCCCTTAGCAGATAGGGGGTTCAAGGTTTTGTAATAGTATATTGCCTTGGTGGAGAACACTTGTAAAGTGGAAGGGTTAGAGTTTTCTTACCTTGTTGTTCTGATAGTGTTCATGTTCAGCAATAGAGGTGCACCAGCAATAACAACAATTTAGATTCTGTTATAACAAAGGAGGTGCAATAATGATATAGAAGGGGTGCGGTGAAGGGGAGAGTTGGCACATGCGTACATGCATACACTTTTGGTTTCGTCAACACGTGTGATTTGCATTTGACATCTATCCAATAATTTGAACTCCAACTAGGCAGTGACATCTGTCTCACTATTTCTTTTGTTTTCTACGGTTGATTTCAAAAAACACCTATCAAGGAAATTCCCCTTCAACTTCTGAAACTCTTTTGGAAACTTCTATTCTTGCCCGAGCCTGAAATCAGAAAATCATCCTAGAAGAGGTGGTTCTGGAAACTTTTATCTTAGCCACAGTCTCTGGAACCATCATCGAAAACTCTTCTGCAAACTTCTATCCTTGCCCGAGACTGAAATTAGAAAATCATACTAGAAGAGGCGATTCTGGAAACTTTTATCTTAGCTATAGTCTCTGGAACTATCATCGGTCACAATTCCACAAAGTTATCATGCCTATAAATAATTTACCCTCTCTCCCATTTTAATTCAATGATTGTCTCGATGAGTTTGTTTTCCTCATATCAAAACCAGGTGTTTGGTATTTGGTTTTGACTATTAAGCTCTACTCGAATTCCCCGTAACGATAAAGTGTTGGAAAAAATGGAGTTGACTCCTTTCTTCGGTTGATCTACAAGTGGCAGTCTGTGGGATCCACAGGACCGCAGGAGTAGCCTATTTGAGTTGTGGCTTCCCATTTCTCAAGTATGGAGATGACATGAAGGTTTGTGCTCTTTCAATTTCATTTCCTTTTGCGTGTATATTAGGTTTCCTTTGATCAGTCACAGCCTCATCTATGGGTATGGCACGGAGGGGACCCCCTTTCCTAATTTTTTTTTTAATATGTGGGTATGATGTGGAGGTGATACCCATTCCTAAAAATTGATGATAGATGCCTGTCATCTCTTATGTTGTAAAAGGCTACTCCTACAACCAAAGCCTTGAAATATGCATCTAAATATTTTACTTAGCATTTCAAATTATTTTTTTTGCTATGGAGTGAATAAAGAATATATCTGGGCATATTATGCATTTCAATTTGCGGTTGTAATTATTTGTGCACATATCTTCTACACAGTGGTGAGTTGAAATAATTGTAGTATTTTTTTATAATTATAATTCTCATATAGCATGCTGGTCATTACTTAAAAATATACAACTATTTATGTATACATTAGGTGCATCCCAGATTTTCTCATGAGCTTCATTGGTCGATTGAAAATTGATTTATTTGCAGCTCCAGTTACTGCCTATTTATGCTACTTTATTCTCATCATTTGCTGGCTCTCGCATATCAATTAGCATGAATTCATTAATTTTATAATACTTAAGATGGAGACAAAGGGCTACGAGGAGATCAAATAATTTACAAAATCCTCAGATTGGGCATGGATCCCAAAACCAATCTAGAGGATAGGATTGGAATATTATTCAACATCAAGCTACTCCAGACGGTCAACGTGATTTTGAAAGCTCATTGGATGACAAAAATAATCTCTTGCTAGGTTCTTATAGATCAGATGGATCGTAATATTGCCAGTTATTTTTTTGTTGAAGGAAATAGGCTTTCAAGGCAACCAGCTTGTGATTTATCTCAGGAACACAAATTAATGAGTTATAGAAATGCAAAGCATCATATAGTTATTATACATAGCATAACTTATTCAATATATGTTCATTTATATATTTAAGAAGTGGTATTCAATCATTCAAAATAACATGATATGGTTGGGATATGGCAATATGAATATATATATATACACACTCCAAAAAGAGAAAAAATCAAATACCATTAATGCATTTGGGTATACATATACTAATTTTGTATGTAATTTATAATCTAGAGAGTTGTGTCAAAGAGGATATAAGTGCATAGCTCCATAAACCTATTTAGATTTATTTTATGCAAGCATGAGAGATGCGAAAAGACTTAACAGGGCACAGTCTAAATGTTCTATGTCTATCTTTTTCATCGAAACCTGTGATACAATTCTTGACCATATTATTTTCTTTTTATTTAAATTTCATTTTTAAATCCGTAAATGGAATTAGTGCCCTTAAAACACCTGGTGTTATTGAATTTTGTGGACTAAACAGCTCAAACTTCCAATTTCAATGAATCCCTACCAGATTTCAGGAAAAATTAATAAGAAAATATGCCCAGAAAAGGAAAAAAGCATAGAAAAGTTAGACTAAACTCTTTAATAGCCCCCATAAATATGCACACGCATACACATTGTATTTATTAGATGAAGAAATCAGCCCACGCAGGACAAGATTCTCTAAATAATCGTGTACCGAGTGAAATTGATGAATAATGAAGAAGATTTTATTTGAATTCAGTGCACAATGAAAAGGCATCTTAAAATTGCCCACCATACCCTCAAATTCAAATTTCAAAAGGACACTATAATTAAGGTGTATTTCAACTTGAACTCAATTTTTTCATATTTATATGTTGCTTTCTTACTTTTAGGCTTTGGTCTTTATTTTATTTTTTTTAACTTTAATTTTATGTTTTTAAGGATATGTTTGAGATTTCCCTACCAATCATGTCGAAGATGTATCCTTGTTATATATGTATAGCATATTTATAGTATCATGGTTAGCAAGGGTTATGAGGACATCAAATTATTTACAAAATGTTAAGATTGGGCATGGATCTGAAAACTAGTCCAGAGGAGATCCTCAGGATGATATCAAGTTGCTCCAAATAATCACGTTGATCTTGAAATCTTAGTTGCTCATAATAATAAACTTTTGCTGGGTTCCTAGCAATGTCACTAGATGCATGGGGGCTTTAGGTTGTATTTGTGGATCTGCATTTTGGATCGAGATACAGATATGGATCCACCTAGATCTGTGTAAAATATGACAATTAAATGAGTCCTTTATCTTTAACAACAAATCATGTTCCATCAAAATGCATTATGTGCCAACCTGCCCTCATGCACCGAATCCCATGCATATAATGTTAGAGTTTTAGGCTTTTTTTATTTTTTAAGGATTTTTGCCCAATGTTTGAAACCCCAAGTAGCGAATATTCTATAACAAACTGATCCACATTTTTCAAACATTCAACAGAAAGTGAGCATTTATTTGAGTTTCAAAGCACGATGAGCATGTGGCGAGTGGGGTGGTGAGCAGTAGCTATTGACTGAGCATTGAACAATGGGTGAACAATAGAATTGAGCACTGAGTAGTGATATACTGATATGGAGCAGTGGGTGAAGAAATAAGCGTCCAAGATATTAGCCAAAATTAAATACCATTTATAGGTATTTAAATTTTACCATCATACTGTAACACATTTCTTCATGTAAGATTTCAAGTCTCCTTAGTATTTTTTATCAATAGATGTTTGACAGATGAGTATCCACATACTTCAATTTTTAGGCTTTAAAGTTTAAATATAGTTTGCACAAGGGTAGCTACAGGAATGTAACTTAGTCTATTCATCTCCATTTATACTTTTAGTGTAATTACTTATTATTAATACTTAGCTAGAAGCCTACTGAGCTCCATTTAGACTTTTAGTTTAACTACTTATTATTAATCTACAAGATGTATAGATATACAGGCAAGTTATTGATTACTTGTAGGTTGTGTAGCATATGATAATGCTATTGAGGAAGGGATTTGAGACCTTAAAGTTTTGATTTTCAGTTTATGATGATGCAAGCAGGAAATCTTTGGGAAATGTTTTGAGACATTATATATACATACATAGTTTTTAGTTTTTTTTTTTTGTAAATGGGATGGTGTTGTGAAATCAGCTCCAAAAATAGAATAAAAGAGATATCAACGCCTTGGAAATAAGCCACTTAGAGGGGGAAACCTCCAATACATTACATTAATGAACAATTCCTTGATGATACAAAATACAAAACCTCCTTTCTATATATAGGAGTCCATGGGGCCACAATGTAATCCTAGCTGACATAACAATAATAATGTAAGGGCACAATAATAACAATAAGGGGGTTACAGGGGTATAATAATATCAATAAGGGGGTTACACTAACAATAATAACGAAATATAATAGTAATATAGGGACCCAACATGCCCCTCTCCTTCAAAAAAGTGTTTTCCTCAACGCTTGAGTAGCTCTGGGTACTTCTGTATAAGATTCTCATCCTCCCATGTAGAATCTTCAGTGGGTAAGTTCTTCCACTTGATGAGATACTCTAAAACTAATCGATTCCATAGCTGTCGAGTTCTTGTTTCCGTGACCGCTTCAGGTTCAAATATGATTTTTCCTTCCTCATCAAGTTCTGGAAATATTGTTTGAACTGGAATATTTTCACCTATAACCTTCTTTAAGCATGAAACATGGAAAATTAGATGCACTCGTGAAGAAGAAGGAAGCTCCAATTTGTATGCCATAGTACCAAACTTTTGCAACACCTTGTAAGGACCATAGTACTTTGGCGATAATGTATTATCCTTATTAGCTTGCTTGAGGGAAATTTGTTTGTATGGTTGTAGTCGTAAAAATACCCAGACTCCTACATCAAAAGTTATCTCACTGCGATGTTGATCTGCTTGTTGTTTCATTCGATTTTGTGCCAAATTTAGGTTATCCTTTAAGAGTTGGAGAACTTCTTGTTGATCCTTGATGTGATCTTCCACTACTTGAACCTTTGAATTTTCTCTTAAAGATGATGTGATCGATGGTGGATGATATCCATAAAGTGCCATAAATGGGGTCATTTTTGCTGCAGTATGAAAGGAATTCTTATACCACCATTCAGCGAGAGGTAACCAATTGACCCATTATGTTTGTTTATCAGATACAAAACAACGAAGATATTCCTTCCAAAGATTTATTTACTATAAATGTTTGACCATCAAATTGAGGATGATAAGATGAAATATGAGCTAATTGAGTACCCAAACAATAAAATAACTATGTCCAAAACTTTCCAGTAAAAATGGGATCTCTATCACTCACAATAACCCTTTGGTTTCCATGTAGCTTTTGAATTGTGTCCATAAATGTAGTAGAAACTTTACTTGCTTTAAATGGATGAGATAATGCACAAAAGTGTGCATACTTGGTAAGTCTATCAGCTACCACCATGATTACACTCTTTCCTACAGACTTAGGTAAACCTGTGATAAAATCCATTAAAATCTCCTCCCAACGTTGACTTGGAATGGATAAAGGTTGTTGAAGTCCCGGGGTCTTAATTGTCTCAACTTTATTCTACTAGCAAACAAAACATTCTGCCAGAAACTTTTGAATATCAAATTTAAGGCCATCCCAAAAAAATTATTTCTTCACCCTGTGGTAAGTTTTTAAAAATCCTGAGTGTCCTCCTAAAGGAGAAGTGTGCAATTCGGAAAGAAAATTTTGTTTTAGTTGGGAATTCTTACAAAGATATAAGCAATCTCTTTACCATAAGGAATCATTTTTCCAACTAAATGTATCAGATGCACTAGGATCTTGTTGCAACTTTTGAATGAGTGTCCATACTTCTTTCTCCTTCTTCCATTCATCTCTTGCTTTGGTTATCCAATCTGGTTGAATAGTATAAATGGCACAAAGCAATGCTTCCACCTCTTTATTCTTTCTTGAGATTGCATCTACAACAACATTAAGCTTCCCTTTTTTGTAGATTATTTCAAAGTCATAACCCAACATCTTTGTGACCCATTTTTGCTGCTCTTCTGAAGATAGTCTTTGTTCCAAAAGTGTTTAAGACTATCATGATCATTTTCTACCTTGAAGTGTCTTCCCATATGGTGAATCAACTATTTCTTTAGTGCATGAAGTATTGCTAACATTTCCTTCTCATAAATAGGTTTCTGTAAATACTTTCCTTTGATTGGACGACTTTCAAAAGCAATGGGTCTTCCTTCCTGCATTAAAACTGCAACAATTCCATTTCCTGAGGCATCACATTCCACAATAAAGGTTTTTGTGAAGTCTGGTGTAGCTAAGACCGGTGCTAGGCACATTGCCTCTTTAAGACGTTCAAAGGCCTTAGTTGCTTCAGGAGTCCATGAAAATGCATCTTTCTTCAATAATGTTGTTAGAGGTGCTGCTATTCTCCCAAAATTCTTAACAAACTTGCGATAATACCCTGTTAACCCGAGAAATCCTCGCAACTGCTTTATGGTTGTGGGGACTTTCCATTCCTTAATGGCTTTAATTTTGTTAGGGTCTACTTTAACACCCTCGTGAGATACAATATGACCCAGATATTCCACCTCTTGTACTCCAAAGAAACATTTAGATGTTTTTGCATATAATTGTTTCTCCTGCAATAGTTTGAGCACCCTGTCAACATGTTCAACATGATCCTTCCAAGACCTGCTATAGATTAGAATATCATCAAAAAATACTAGCACAAATTTTCTAAGGAAGGGTTTGAAAATGGAATTCATCAACCCTTGAAATGTAGAAGGTGCATTGGTAAGGCCAAAAGGCATGACCAAAAATTCATAATGACCCTCATGAGTTCGAAATGATTTTTTTGGAATATCTTCAGTCTTCATTCTAATTTGATGATATCCTGAACGAAGATCAACTTGGTAAAATAAATTGCTCCATGTAATTCATCCAATAATTCATCAATCACAGGAATGGGAAATTTGTCTTTAATGGTGAGCTTATTGAGCTCCCTATAATCCGGACACATTCGCCATGATCCATCCTTCTTGTGTACCAATACTACAGGAGCAAAGAAAGAACTTTGAATAGGTTGAATTATACCCGCCTCTAACATTTCTGCAATCATACGTTCAATTTCGCTCTTTTGGACATAAGGATATCTATAAGGCCTAATGTTTGGAGGAACACTTCCTGGAATCAAATGAATAGCATGATCATGATCACGAATAGGTGGGAATCCTTTGGGAGTTTCAAACACCTTGTAATGATTGTCCAAGACTTGTTGGAGATCTATAGAAATAGATGATTTTGATGTTGGAATTTCTAGTGAGCATAATTGTGCAATTACGCCTCTCTGTTCTTTCTTTAGAAGCTTTGTCATGGAATTAGAGCTTATTATATTTCCCGACTTCCCTGCAATACCTCATAATTCGACTTCCTTTTCTTTCGAAAAAAAAATTCAAGAAAATTTCTTGAAAATTAAAAGCTATCGTCCCCAAAGATTGTAACCATTGTACTCCTAGTACAACATCAACACCTCCCATAGGAATGGAAAGCATTGGACTATTCAATACATATTCCCCCATGGTTACCTTGATATTATGGCATTTTCGGGAGAAATTTATACTTCCTCCTTTTGCAGCCATCACTTGACATTCTGGTGCTGGGTATAGGAAACAATTCAATTCCTTGGCTACCTTACAATGAATAAAATTATGGGCGCTACCTAAATCAATCAACACTATTACCTTCTTCTTCTTGATATGTCCTTCTATATTGAGAGTTTGAGGAGTGGTAATTCCTGCCAATGCATTACACAATATGGTCGGACTCATTTCTTCCTCTTCTAGGGCTGGTTCCTGGTGTATATCATCTTCTTGTTCATTTTCTTCTTCCTCTTCACAATCTATGTAAAATAATTTCTTCTCAGCACACTTATGACCTTTAGTGTATTTTCTATCACAACTGTAGGAAAGCCCTTTTGCGCTTTTTTCTTTCAATTTTTGTGGTGTCAACCTTGTAGGTTGTGGAAATCTAGGAGTAACAACACTTCCATCTTTATAGAAGTGAGTGGTAGGCTTCCTTGTCACCATAATTTTACATTCAATTTTTCTTGCCAACCTGAATGCCTTCTCCAATGAACTAGGTTCCAAAACGTGAACTTCATGTTAGATGTTATCCTTTAAAGTACCTATGAAGAGATCAATCCTGTGTTCCTCTGGAATATCAGTTACCCTTATATTCAATTTTTGGAAGTCCTCAATGTGCTCCCCCATTAAACCTTTTTGTTTGAGATTTATCAATTGGCTAAAGAAGGTGTTGCTCTTTGTATCCTCATAATGTGCTATCATTTCCTTCATAAAAATTGACCAAGTGACAATTTTTTTACGGGAGCATAGCCATCGATACCATACAAATGTATTTTGTTCTAAATGAAAAGTTGCAATGCGTACCTTTTGTGTCTTTTGCACATTATGGAGATCAAAATATTTCTCCATCTGTAGTATCCATGTTACCGGATCCTTTCCATCAAACTTCCTCATATCCATTTTTGGAATGGTGGTTCTTCCCGCCAACATTAGAGTTTAAGAAATCATGATTAACATTTATTTTTTTCTCATCATGAGTTTCCTCTACTATCTTTTCACCTTTAGGAAACATTCCTTGTATCAACTTTGTCAAACCTTGCATGTTTTCTTTTAGATCATTCTTCATGTTTTCTATTTTCATTGATCTTAGCTTCCATGTCATCCATCTTAGATTCCATGACAACTTCCATGCCATCTATCTTAGATTCCATGCCTTTCTTCAAAACATCCATCTTCACTTCCACGCCTTTCTTCAAAACTTCCATTTCATTTTTTGTTGCCCTTTGTGAGAGAGAAATTTGGTGTACTTGCTCTTGTAATTTTGATACATCATGTTGCAATTCTTCATCTTCATGAGTCATACTAGAGCCTTCTGAAGGCTTAATGGGTGTTGAATTATTTTTATGGGGCATTTTTTAAAACCCAATACTGATATCTATTCTACAATATTCCCTTGTAATCAATTCAAATTGATTCTTCAAACAAGACTTATGCAATTCAGAAAAAAATACACACCTTTTTCTCACTTTTGAGGACCTCGATATTGAAATTGGATTATCTCTGTGATTGTGGCTCTTCAATATCTAAAATTTGGCACTGTGGTAGCCCTCTAAATTGTCTTTCAAATGCCACAGGTCTGACCTGATTTGGATTCTCCAAGGAAAATTATTGTCTAATCTCCCACAATGACCTAATTATGGACTGGTTCAGTAGAGAGAACTTGTATGACTTGCCACGTGTCACTGTTTCAACCTTCGGCTCTAAAATTTATAGCAAATAAACTAAAGTTTGTGTACTTGTGACCACTTTTTATGGCACTCCAATCCAATGCTCAGAGAGCGAGTTATGAATATTTTCCCACGATCACCTCTTTGAGATGAAATTTAGAAGCCTCAAAATGCCCTAACTTCCACAAATTATATCTCCAAAATATTGCGAACCAATATCTGAAATGTTTGGAAGATGTTCCTCAGGATTTCCGCTTCACACTCTAAAAAGTTTAGCTTTTGAACCTTCATAGAAAAAAATTTATTATGAAAATACCAGAATGACCTGTTTAGGTTAAATTCAGTAGCCTGCAAAATGACCTAACTTGCACAGATCATATCTCCGAAAATATTGCGAACCAAGCTTTGAAATTTTGCGATGATGTTCCTCAGGATTTTTGCTTCGTACTCTACAAATTTCAGATTCTAAACCTTCGTAGAAAAATATTTATAGCGAAAATGCCATGATGACCTGTTTGGAGCAGCGAAACCCTAGAATCTCAAAGCTCTGATACCAAATGTTGTGAAATTAGCTCCAAAAATAGAATAAAAGAGATATCAACACCCTAGAAATAAGCCAATTCAAGGGGGCAACCTCCAATACATTACATTAATGAACAATTCCTTGATTATACAAATTACAAAACCTCCTTTCTATATATAGGAGTCCATGGGGCCACAATGTAATCCTAGTCGACATAACAATAATAATTTAAGTGCACAATAATAACAATATGGGGGTTACAGGGGTACAATAATAACAATAAGGGGGTTACACTAACAATAATAAGGAACTATACTAATAATATAGGGACCTAACAGATGGCTATTTCATTAATAGTTTTATTAGATCAGTCCCATTCAATTCTAGGTGAGGGCTTCTCTTAGAACAATGTGACACATGGGCTATAGCATGACATAAAACAGAGTACAACATTCATTTACCATCCTACCTAGCTAAAAATATTTTGACTTTAAGAGAGATTTCAAGGATGATGACTAATTGATCATGATGTAGAGTTGAAATATCTAGATGCTGAGGAGGTAGACCCATTTGAAGATGTGGTGTTAGACCTACTCTATCATCTAAATAGAGTGATCATTAATGGGACACTTGATTTTATATTTATTATTATTTTTCGTATGACGCATAGTATGTTATGATTTCAGAAGTCAGATTTATAAATTATCAAATGATTTCAACTTTAATATTTTGATTCAACAGTGGTTTTGATTTTTAACTCTAAAATTTGAACGTGTTTTTTTAACATTTAAATTTAAAAAAATGTTTTGTTATGGCTTTTGTACTTGCCATTTCCTAGCCATATTTGGATCCTGTATTTCTAAAAGCTGGCATATTTGTATCCAGATCTCAATCCATATCCTAGTAACTTAGGTTTCGAGAGATGGGATGTATTGTAATGTTACCAGGTGTTTTTTTTTTTCTTGTGTGTTAAAGAAACAGGCTTTCAATGCAGTCTGGGTTGTGATTTATTCCAAGCTATAAAATTATAACAAGTGATAAAAGTGCAGAGCATTATTTTTTTGTCATAGGTAGAATAATTTACTCAACACCTATTGAATTTTTATATTTAAAGCTTTTATATTTAAGGCATGGATTTTTGTTATTCCAAATATATATACACAGTTTTTTTTACCCACAAGAATATCTAAAATGTTTGGATATGATATGGCTAACATATGGCAATACAAAACGTTATACATACTCCAAAACATACATCATTCCAAATATTATTAATGTGTTTGTATATTCATATAATATTTGTATTTTGCAAATTTATAATTTAGATATAAATATGCACATTGGATTCTCCCTAGAGCCAAGGTTCCAATCTCACCAGGGGAGATCTTAAGAATACTAACAGGCAAGCCATATTGTCAACACAACATCCTTGCCCCTCACTTCTAGGTTTTGGACGTATTGTTTCTCCTAATCTAAGGGGGTTTTCCTATGTTTGATTTATGTTATAGATTTGTCGTTGTATGAGTGATGATGTGATTTGGATCTAATATTAATTATTTCCTAAATTTTTGGTATGATGATGATGTGTTTGTTAATCTCTTTCCTTCCAAACATCTATCAAATAAATTTTCAACATCGATACATTAGTTTCAAGCCCATGTTTTAAAAGAGTAAATGTTTATTCGGTAGTATGTTTTTTCTTAGCAAGAAATGACACAAAGTATGGGTGTGCCTGGTGCTATATTCCTCAAATATACTTGATGTGAGGCGATACAAGCAAGTGACATACTTGAATGTTGTTTTTGGTGCACTATAACAGTTAGGTGGATGAATGGTTGGCTTTATGTTTTTCACTAGGGTGACTTCTGATATACTCAATGTACGTGTGATTGAATATTTATTCTCCCAAATAAAACTTCAATTACTTCAAGTGAATACTTCAAGATAATACTCCAATCAGCCTCTCTTCTTTAAGGGTAAATTAAACAATAGTTACCCAAACTTGTGGTGTTGGATTGTCCTCATTCTCATTCATTTTCTTGGCATAATGATATGATCCAGATGTTTTAGATTCATTGATCTGTATCTATTACATTGAACTTTATTCCAGAATCCATTCCTTTTTTGTTTTTGAAATCTTCAGTTGTTTATCTAAGCATAATTCAACAATGCTACCCAAAGCATTATTGTCATTGGGGCATACTCAATGGTTTATTTTGTGGTGGAGTGGTGGGGTTGTGTTACTGACTATTTAAATTTGTGAACAATAATAATGATTACAAAGTGACCTCTTGGAAAAAATTCCAATGAATTGAAGGTTCAAATTATTTGTAACTAGAAAATTCAAAGGCTCAGTACAGGGGACATACCTTTACTACTTGTATTGGATTCAAAATTTATGTGGATTACCCCATCTCATAAACACACCATTCTCCATAAATTCTAGGCCAAGTTTCTTTTCCTCCTTGTACCAGAAATAGTTTCTACTATTTTAAATCCTTTCGGTGGGATAGAGATCCTCCTCCCCCATTTTTGAACATCTAAACAAACTCTACACTGGAATCCAGATTGAAAACCATTAAAACGATTTTCATTGTTTACATTGCCATGATGTTAACTGATTAATCTCCCTATAATTATCTCTCTTCAACCTGCTGCAAATGGTTTTGGACCCCTTAAAGGTGGCATCCTGTTGGGTGTAGTGTGTGTCAGTGGTGGCCTGCCTTGGTGTCTTGGTTTGTTGGCATGGTTTGACAACCTTGGTCGGTGTTTCTTGTTATTCAATGTGTGACTGTCCTCCGTTGGAGTTGCTCAAAAAAATAATTCATATGATGGAAACAATTGGACCTATTGTTGCAATTGAAGTGATATATCAAGGTATTTTCCTTTTCTTTTCATTTATAGTACAATTATACCTTTTGAGAGAGACTATTGACCTTGCTTGTTTGATCTGGTTGTAGGTGATTCTGACATTATTAATACGGTCTCAAGAGATCAGTGAGCATCTGGGATGGTTTAGCCAAAGAATTGTCATTTTCTGACATTGTTCCAATTTTTTTAGAAGGTAGTGGCAAACTAGAGGGTAGAAATTCTCAGAGGCAGCGGAGATAATTTAATTTATACTGGAGAGGAAGAGAAGTCATTTGAAACTAGAATTTATAGATTAGTTTAGATTTACGTTCTATATTTGGGAGTGTATTAAGTGTTGCACAATGTCGGGCAAAGGTTCCTCTCTATGCAATTTTATCCTGTGAAAGATACTCTTTTTGATTTGATGCGAAATAATTAATTTAGCTGTTATAATACCACACCCTATTGTTTCAAGTTGATGATTTTTGCAGGAACTTATTCATCTTGATGATGGTTATTATGTTAAATCCTAGAAATGATTTCTAATTATTAGTCAAGAGTAAATTTGGGTTCACCTTTACCACTATCTAGAATATCACTGTTGTGAATGATTTATGGTATTAAACAATTTAATTTTGCCTTATCTGAAAATATACCTTATAATTGTTAATCCTGTTAGATATTATTGCCAATATTGTGGAAATTTTAGATAAGAAAGTGCCTACTGTGACCGTTTTTTTAGATGTTTTATGATATCTTCGTTTGGCACCTCTGGTTGGCAATATTATTGTTTTTCTATGGGGAGTTTTTTATTTTTTTTAAAGTCTGATTTTGAAACGATTATATGGTTCGTTTCATGGGAAGTAGTTTTATGATGCTATATCTACACCACAAAACCTTTGTAGGTGGATGTAAGGTATTGGGTATGATTATGTTTTGGGACTATAACAACTTTTCACCTTGGAAAGATGGGAACATAGGATGTAAATAAATTTTTTGTCTTATGACATGGTTTGAACAACTGTTAGAAAGGAATGGTTACCTAGAGAAGTTTTACTCGAGAGAATTTTTGTAAGGTTTAGCAACAAATGAATTGAGATGGAACATTATATAATCTAGTGCTATTATTCTTGAAAAATATACAATGATGTTACAAGGCGAGGATTAAATTTTTCCACTTCAATTTCAAGTAGCAATGATAAAGATGTGATTCCAATTAAATTTTATAGAATTTTATAGTAAACAATTTTACAACGTTAATGTAATGTCCCTAAATACAGTGATGTTAATTTCACAACGTTATTTTTTTTTTTTAATTCTTTCTGTCGGTATTCCAACGCTTTCTTCCGTCAGTAATACTACATTTTTTTTTTATATTTTTTTTTTGTCAGTATTCCGACATTTATTTCTGTCAGTATTATGACATTAAATTTTTAAAAAAAAAAAAATATCTTTATGTCGGTATTATGATGTTAATTTTAAAAAAATAAATTTATGTCCGTCAGTATTACGACATTACTTTCTTTTAAAAATATTTTCATTTTTTTGGAAGAGCAATGTTCCAAACATCAGAAATAGTGTTCGTTGGCATCGGAATAGCGACGTTTAGAAATGTCAAAATAGCGATGCATCGTGAAACATCGGAAGAGAGACGAACAATTTGAAATGTTAGAATTGCGATGCCTCTAAAAGAACGTCAGAAATACCATTGCTCTATCGATAGTTAAATCAAGTATCGGAAGTCCGATGTTAGGAGAAACCACGTTTTCCGCACCTCAAAACGTCGCCCTTGGGACAGCTATGTGTCGCAAGAGCGACATTTTGGCCATCAGAATTTGGGGCAAATGTGCTAGTGATACTTGATCCTAGATCAAGGTGTTGGACACATGCCATCCTAAACATAGAGAGTACGACAATATCTGATGCATCCATCAGTCTTGCTATTGGTCTCTATACACATTTCCCACCTCATTGGCCAAATGAGAGGTACTTCCCATGAATTTGAAACTGCATTGGAAGGATGCTTGAGGGGTGTCAGTTCACAAAGGTGGCTTATTATAGGCGACCTCCAAGCTTCTCATTCAATTGTCAACCCAGGGTAAGTCTTCTTATTTCAAGGGTGTAAGCACAATATATGCAAGTGAGGTCGAATGATAGTTACTCTATATTTCTATTAAAATGATTATCTAATTATTAAAGTTCAATAAACTCAAAGAGAAATGAAATGGTATAATGCAGCTAACTACTCTATCTAGCTCAAAAGGAGACAAACCTATGATTGAAAAACAACCTTAATGAATTGAACAACAATCTAAATGAATTGAATCAACAATTATTTATATAATTTTGCAATGGAATTATCTTTGTAAACTAACTAATTGACATCTTTCTTTAATTAATCAACAATCGGATGCCTTATTATACTGAGGGAACAATCTAATTCTTAAAGACAGATAACATTGAACAGTAGTTACTCTTAGATTCATAAAGCAACTATAAAGGTGTTGGGAGAAAATGAAAACATATAACAACGATAAAGCATTACTGTAAACCAGAAAGCACGAATGCTAAACTATTTTGGTGAAATAGAAACTGTAACTTAATGCATTTCTATTTTATTGAGTGGAAAGGTAATTCACAAACTGCATCAGATAACTCGACACCAATTATGTAACTAATGCAAAACATGGAAACTGGCGAGGAAACTCCAAGGGCTAGGCCCAAATAACCAGAAGTTATAACGCAACAAAAAAATTAAAAGATAATTTTTCAAAACATCAAAACTCTTTATTAAATTGAAGGATAATATAGCGATACAACTGAACAGTTCTGTCCTGATACGCTGATTACATAAGGACATTCCCATTCAATTCCCCTATCTAGTTCATCCTTTGTCCTTTTAAAGGCGTTTTCGCGTAGTGGGACGGTATTTTCGAAATGACAGCCCGCTTCTCATGTTTGTCATTTGGGTTCTCAGGCTTTGATTTGTCTTTCTACCTTCTGTCGGTTTCTAGGAGTCACTAAGATTATGTGAGTCTCTGTCTATCAGTTGTATTTCATTTAACATTGGTTCAGCTGCTCTGCTTTCCTGTACAAAGAGATACAATAAGTCAAATTTCTGTTATAAAACGTTCATTTTTTTGTTAGCCCAATTTTCCTTATTTTCATAAATCTTCTCTTTCTTTATCGTTAGGATGAGGAAGAAATCCTAAAAATGTATCACAATTTGAAGTAATCATAGGGTCAAAACTTACCTTAATTTTGTCCCAACATACTCCCCCACTTACCTATTTGTAGGTCATGCAAAAAAATGGTTGAGATGCAACTGTGTTAAGGAGTACGCAGGGTATACTTCTTCCTTGTATGCTCTGAAGCCCTGTTTCTTTCTAATTCTTGCAAAGGCAGCTTTGGTGTGCCCTTATGGTAGTTCGTAGTCATGATCATAACCCTCAGGGGGGTACGAGATAAGAGGGCATCTATACCTGCACCCTAACCATGCAGGACCCATGTTGAACACCAGGTTACTATATGAGAGGAATCTGGAGGTGCCTACTTTGAAGTTTCTGTAGCCAAATGACTCCCTATTCTTTACATTGTTTATGGAGGCCATCCATCTTTATTTGGCTGCTTCCAGGGATGGTTCCTAAATGTCTCTAAAATATTCTTGTCCATTTTCTATAATGTCTTTATAGATGGGTCCCATCTTGGTCCTTACACCCTTTCTTCACATGAAATTATTCTGTTGGATGAACAGTTGTAGGGGTTTACTAGGCTCTCCTATAACCCATAGGTCTAGGCCATGTTCTCTCTTTTAGAAAATTTTATAGGCTCTGGGCCACCGAATCTTGTTCTTAGCAAAAGAGAGGAAGGCCTGGAACTGAACATCTCATATAGAGGGACTCTGATTGTTGTCCCTATCCTCTTCTAGAATGAATTTGTGCATGTAAAGTTCACATAAAAGGTGTTGGACCTCTTCATCTTGATCATTGTAGAAGTGGATGAACTCTTCTATGGTTTTGAAAGTTGTGGGGTTCCCTGCCCTAATGGCGTCGTTTTACAGTAGTTAATATCATTCTACTAAGAATAAGGCATAGTTGGTGGCTGGTGCCCTACATGTTAGTGCATCAGAATATAGAGAACAAATCTTAGTGATTTGTTTCTTGGCTTGATCCACCTGGTCTTGTGCCCTTTTTACCTTTTCCTGCTCTTATCTGAGCTAGGAAAATGTTTCATCTTCTATGGTGGAAAGGTTTGTGAATTTCCTTAATAGTTCCTGATACTCTTTTGTTGTTACTACTTCCTTTCTACACTATTCCAACTCATGTCGTGTTTGAATTAATTCATTATACCATTTTTTACTGGTATCTCTTTCAACTAGAGGGGAATAGGTAGGGGTTTCCTCCATTTAGGTTTCGTTTTTCATTGGTGAATTCTTTCCTAGTTTGTATAGAGGCCTCAAGAGTGTCCACCATGTCTGTTTGTACCTTGATCTTAACGAAATTTACCAAGTCAATCTGTATCCCAGCCTCAGCAGTATCTGCTAGGTCAGTCTGCATTCCAGCCTCAACAATAGCTAACAAATTGGTGATCAATTATGTTCAGGTTGTGGCTGTGGTCAATTCTTTCTTAGGCTTTCATGCCTTATTTACCTCCTTCAATTGTTTCCTTAAATGTTTCACCATTTTCCTCAATATTTTTTAGGTCTTTCTCAGTTTGTTAATCTCCTTTTCAACTGAATTCTCTCCTGACCTGATTTCAACAGGGGGTGGAGGAGCATCATCCTCATTTTCAGGAACGGTGCTGCCAACCTTGAGATTTTCTATGATGTTTTTTTCTACTTGTGCTTCGGAGTTTACTTCTGTATGAGGGTCCTAGCTAGGTGGGACAATTTTACCCTCTGGTGTCAAAGGAACTATTTCTATGCTTGTGTTTTGCTCCAAACGGATGGTGTCCTGAGTGATTTTTTGATTCCTCTCTCCCTTCTGCATGCTCTTCACTATTTACCTCATAATTCTTAAGAGGGGACAGAGCCCTAAAGTCCTGTGATTCCTCTTGGTGGGGTAGTAACTCGGTGTAGCCAGAATTGCTGGTAGTGGTAGATTTCTCTAAAGGTTCCTATTGCTCTTTGGCCTCTGATGGGCTTCTAGATTCATGGGTTGCCCTCATTTGCTCCAGGACTCGAGCCATATGTTCCTCATAGTCTTGCAAGGGTGCATTTTGAGGGCTTGAGGGTAGTGAGCGGGATGGCCCTGCCTCCTCTATGAAGTCTGATGTTCCTTGAAGTATTTTGGACCGGTTTTTCCTACTTGGTTCTGAAGTTGAGGCACGGGTCCTTTTCCTTATAGGTATGTTCATCCTCAGGAGCTCAATTTTGGTTTCGCCGAGGTTTTCCTCAGGTACCTCTATGGCAAGGTAAACACATTTGTCCCAGGCTATCTGTTGTTTTTCCAACTCATGCATGGTGACTAGTTTGATTAGCCTGTGGTGACTGGCAATTTCTTGGGGGTTTTTAGCTCTTCTTATTCGAACAACAATGTCATGCAATATAGAATTTAAGAAATCAGGCATTTTAACTGAAATATTTTGTTTAAGCATAACTATTAGTTTAATTTGACAAGGTTTTACCACATCTTGGCATCCATCGCATGTAATGAATCTTTGGATGAATGTTGTCAATTCCTGCCATGGTTGATGTAGAGAGGTAGGGTTGATCCCTTTTCATTTTCACTAAAATGGATCTTCTAGATCCTGATATGCTACGACTGCCTCTCATAAGAGAAGATGCTTCCCTGTCCATCTCTCTCCTTCTGCTGGTATTCCGGAGACTTCAACAATAATTTCTTCTGTGACCGGTATAACTCTTCCCCTGAGCCTAGTCTGTCCTTCTTGTAGGTTCTGTAGGAACTCAATTGCTACTTCCATATCAAATCCTTGTAATCAGTGTAAATATTCCAGCTAGCAAGCTTGCTGGAGGATAGCACTAGCTGCATCTGAAATTGGGAAGTTCGCAGGTTCATTCCAGAGAGAGTTTCCTCCCATGGCTAGTGTGCTTTCCTAAGCGAATTTCTCCTTCTGATTGTATTCTCTTTTGGATCTGTTGCTTAGAATGAATACTATATGCAAGAGAAATAGATATTGCAACCTTCTGCAAGTAACTTCATACCTTAATTGCGATGCTCCTTTGGTCTTATCATCATATCCAACAGGATTTGTGTAGGAAATTCGCATGCTTGCTTATTTATGAATAATTACACCCCCTTCGTCAAATTAAGGGCATCCATGTCCTCAAGTACAAGAGAAATTTAGACAATCATGAATTCAAATGGGGGGAATGTCAGGATTCGATAATCATAGCCTATATGTGAGAGAGGAGGCTATGGATTTCAAGTTTCAAGGAATGAGGGGTAATTGGGTAATTATGAGTGTATGCAGTGTAAAGGTCAGATTTGGAAGTTTTGACATAAGTGCATCTTGTGTGGAAGTGACAGGAGAGGGGGAGAAAGAATTATAACTATTATTATGATATGATATCCTTCTTTAATGATAAAGTGTGACGGAAGCAAGACTAAGATAGATAATTATTGGTGTTTTCATCCTGAACCTCAAACATGTAAGAATATCTTACTTATAGTTACTTATGTGGTAGACTAGAATTATCACTAATTCGAGTAGTGGCTTATGGAGGAAAAATGGAAGATAATGTATATGTAAGACTAATTGGCTATTTTTGAAACATACTCTAATGCTATAAGAAAAGCCACTACTACTAGGAGGAATTCATAGCCTCGAAAGGGTTGTTATTTTAACCCGAAAATGAGCCAGGATCCTTATGTAAAAGTGGTTGTTCTACAAATTTTGTGGAGAGATCGCCATAATGGTATAATAGCGAGATAACGATAGTGCCACTCACTAGAGTTGTAGCAAAGTGATCAGGTTGACTCGTGATGAGACCTCCTGTCCTTCAAGCAAATGAGAAGGTCATTACCAGGTGTGGTGGCCATTATGGGCATGTCACTTGCTAAGATCTTATGAACATGGTAGGATGGCTCGTAATGAGACCCCCTATCCTCTCTTGAAAATTTCCATGTAAGCATAGTACTTCTTTTTTAAACATAAGCATTTTGATTTATAAGGAAGTCACTATGCTGGTATGATGGCCAGATAGTCAGAGTGCCATTCACTAGGATTGTAACAGAGTGTTGGAATGGGGTCTCCTAACAAGCTACGAAACTGGTCCATTTTGAATATTTTTTATTATATTTACTCTAGTGCAGGGGTTTTGGCATGGGTCAAAGCCACGAACACAATGTAATGGGTCAAAGTGTAAATTAGGGGTCCCAAAAGCATGGGTTGCAGACCATGGGAAAGTTGAGGCTAGATTGTTATAAATAGAGATGAATTTTGTATTGTAAAGGATAAGAAATGATGAGCTATTGATGTGAATTGTGATTTAAGCTATCTGTTTGGGTTTTGGGGAACGAACTCCTGCTGGTTGTGTGCATGGAGATCCAAGTTCAGTTGTGTGTGGATGTTGTTGCTGTGTGCATAGGTTGGGAAGGGTATTGTAAGGAAGAATTGAAGAATGAATGAATGTGTAAGATTGTTAGAGAACTGAATATGTGAGTACTTTTATGTGAATTGCTGATAATTGTTGTATTGTGTGTTTTCTGTCCTTAAGCTACGAAATATCTATGTTCTTGGATCTAGATCTGTTATGTTCTATTTATATGCTACTATGTTGATATTATAACAAGCATATAACTATAGATCTAGTGCACGTGGATGCGAATAGAGACTTATTTAACCCT
The DNA here is from genome assembly GCA_034641835.2 of Pinus albicaulis. NCBI lineage: Eukaryota > Viridiplantae > Streptophyta > Pinopsida > Pinales > Pinaceae > Pinus > Pinus albicaulis. The sequence continues at coordinate 1,315,255,036 of CM076582.1, forward strand.
GCGAAGAACAAGGTAATCGGGGATTACAGGACCTAGTGCAGCTCTGCTTGCTTTACCCATCCTTTCTCAGGGTGTGGAAACCTAGTTCCAGCACCCACCCATACTACTTCAGGTGAAAATTTGACCTATGCAAGCAGGTCACTACCGAAAGGGCCAGTAGTATAGGGGTTTGTTGGCAAACCTTGCACACCGAACCTGGGTCAAGACCCCTCGAGCCAATAAATGGTTTCGTTGTTGGGACCAAAAGAAGTCTGAGAGAGGAATTAGGTAATGAAAAGAGAATACTAGAAGCCTGAGAGAAAACAAATCGAAGACTAGTTCAAAAGATAGATCCAAGAGTTCCCAGTAAAAGAAAATCATAGTGAAAAGTTAATAGCGGAAAGGTGGAAAAATAGGTACGTTCTTACTGAAAGCTATGAAATATTCTTTGTAACCTTTTAGATTGAACTCCAGGAGTGGTTGGCTAGACTTTTGGAATTCCAGAAGTGCTGCAAGGATGAGCGAGTCACTCAGTGGACCCTAGAGCTACTCAAGCAGCTGGAAAAAACTAATAATACTATCACACATATAGTGGATCACTGGGTGGATAGTGTGCTGGGAGGATTTGTGACATTATTTTCCATTGATCAGTTTGTATCATACTCTGAGGCCGAACGATGATTCTTCAAAGGGTTTCAGGGTGAATTTCTAAGGATGTTACCGATGTTGATCAAGAAATTATTGTGCGAAAAGAGTATTATCTGCAGTCATACTAACTAAATGACCTCCGATCTAGACAGGAGTGCAACATGTAGTGGTAAATACTATTGGACCAAACTTGATGGAGGGAGATCTGCCTACAATCAGTTGCAGGAACTATGTGAGAAATATCCCCCAACCATATCACCACCTAAGCCATGGAAAGGTAAGAATTCGCCTATACTTCCACCCTCCCTAGACAGTGATATGGTTGGGCATCTGAAACTACCTACCTTCAGGGGGGTAGGAGATGAGGATATGGACTGGTTTTTGTTCGTTGCAGACTGTGTATGGACTGCACAAAATGTGGCGAGTGACACAGTAAAAAGGGCGCAACTGTCGTTGGCCTTCGAGGACAGGGCCTTGGACTGGTATATGCGGTATATTGCCCAGAATGGGAGTGCATCTATTCAAGTTGCGTCTCTTCACTTTAGGAAGCTGAAATATTATTCCTAGTTGGTAGCAGAAGTAAAGGACTTCAAACAAGGTGCGTCTGAGTCAGTATGGGAGGCTGATCAGTGGCTGAAGAAAGCAATCAGGGAAGAAGGGTTCGAATATGATGATAGACAGCATACTGAGTGGTTCATCGCTATGTTGTTACCTCATTTATTCATGCCAATGAGTCATCATACCTTTGAGTCGCAGGAGAAGGTTGTGGAAGTTGATATGAAACTGGAGGCTGCCCCTTGAGAGGATACGTCCGCAAGGGAACAAAAAATCTAGGAATGACTTGGGGCTATGCATATGGAGATACAGAACATCTGAAAAGAGTGAAGAAAGGATGGTTGCACAGATTTTTGGTGCATACGATGCCAAGTTTCTGGCCATATGAAGGATCAGTGCCCTCTGTTGACGGATTACATACAAGTAGGAGGACCTAGCCCAGTACGCCTAGGGGTAAGTAGGTAACTTGTCCTATTACGACCAGGATCAAGTGGACCTGCGCTATGGTGTGATGATTGTCGGGTAGCAGGACTACATGATACGAACCATTGTCCTTGGCTAGGTGCATATGTCCCAAAACTAAAGCAACAATGGTGTTGATTCTGCCAATCAGTGGGACATGATGAGCAAAACTTCCATAATTATGACTTAATGATGGATCATGGGAACTTATATAGGGTATAATCGGACCCTGCATCACCAAGACTTTCTGCGCACTTTGGAGGATCACCAGTCCAAGGAAGAGGAGTTCAGGGGGGAAGCGCAAGATGAGGACATGGGTAGCTAGTCTATTACATCTGTGGGGAAATAGGGCAATTTGCCAGAGAATGCCCAAATCCCACCAGGCCAAATGCAAATATTGTAGGCAGCTGGACCATGAGGTAGAGGACTGCCAAATTTTAATAGCGAAGATGCACAAAAAGTAGCCCACCCCTATGAAGAACGTACAAAGAGTTCAAACCAAGCTAAGAAAGGCGGATCCCTGTGTAAAAGTCATGACACATAGCAGGCTAGTCACCCAGGGAACAAAAGAGGAGCTGGCCTCCCGGGAGGGAGTGCCTTTCAAAGAACAAACACCACTGGCAGACCCTACGCAACTGCCAACACAACCTCGGATAGAGGAAGGAGTTGAACCCCTTTTACAAGCATGTCTAAAGCTACTACAAAATCCGCAAGCTGTAGGAAGTCTCCAAGCACTACTAAATACCTGCACAACTCGGTCCAATTTGATCCCTGAAACCAAGCATGTACACAAACTATACAGCTATAAGAAGCGTAGAAAGGTGTTTGAAAGAAAAGGTACGCGTGTCATAGTACCACTAGATCTAGCAGAAGGTACGCGGTATACAGAGCCAGCCTATAAGGAGGAGGAATTAGATCACATTTATAAATTAACTGCGCAGGATGAAGATCGGGTTAACCCCATGGATGAAGGAATGCTCTGTTGGGAAAAGGATAGTGAATGTTTTTCTGACTCTGATGAGGAGCTAGAAAATTGGCAAGGCTGATTGCATGAAGTTTCGGTGCTCTGATGTCTTCAGAAAGTCAGGAATTTTTGACGCATCTCTACAATGTAAAGGAACCTGTACTGCCAGGAGGATGCATATGATAGTCAGAAGATGGTTGAACCTAAGAATCCAATGGAACGTAGGCTAGGGGCACTATCACTAACACTGCACGGAGCACCTATGCAAGGACCGATATTCTTCTCTCAGGAGAAGTATTGGAGAAGGGTGATCCTACGCATAGGAACACCAGTTTCCAGATTGACTCCAAGTTCAGTCAACCTACGCAGACACTTGCTGACATACAACACTCAAGGGTGCGATCAAGCCTTGCACGGACAGGCTTGCCAGTGTACCTCTAACCTAAGCATGCATCGGGTTATGAACCTGCCTGGACCCACGTGTAATTTGAAGAATTTGCAGACGCCTCAAGTAATAAATGGCATGCGGACACGTGACGCAGCCCTCTGGAGCAAGGAAATTCCAACCAAGGGTGAAGCGCATGGCTCGAAAAGACTTATTACCAACTTGCAGACACACCTTGCGTCAACCTTCATTCAGGGTACACGAACGACATACAAGCATCATTTGTGGTATGAAATTCCAAGGAAGCGACCTCAAGCATGTAGGACGACCATCAAAACATCCCAATTTAATAAAAAAGGGATCTTATAAGTACGCACAATCAGTGATAGATCATCAATACAACAATTTATGGTAAGATTTATCTACTTGATTGATGGTCAGTCTCATGAATGGGCTACTCCACAATTAAATAGCTCCGGACGGTGTGCGGATGGCTTGATAATTACACACCAGGCTATTTATTCACCCTAAAACACGCTCCTGCTATCTGCGTACTGGTTTTTTTCACTCATTAACATTATCTGGGTTGCCCTCTTTCGTGTTTCTAGGATGGACCCAACCAGAGAGCCTGGGAATGCTGAGTGCAGCCACAGGGGTGAGCAGTGGCTCCCCGCAGAAAGGATTGTCCATGAACCATGCATAGACTGAACGCTACGATACAGGGTCATGCTGCAGCTTCTCCACAACTCTAGAATACCGCCCAGCAGAAGAAATGTGCATTCACTCCCTCACATTGCGTTAGTGAACACCCCCGATCCAACGACTGGGGACATCCAACTAGATCTAGTGCAACTATCTCACACAAAGCTATGAGGATTGTACAACAGAGTGTTGCACGAAGTTCGCTACCATGACCAGGCCACACAACAGCAGTATGACATACCTCCTGAAGAACGGGACTAGTAGATTTTAGTGGTAAGAGACGTAATGCATATTATCTAAGAGCAGCTAACGCAGGGCACACAATTGGTCAAAATAGATACACAATTATGGATGGCAGTGTAGCACCATTCCATGCTTCAGCATATCCAGACAGAATTACAGCAGGAAGAAGCTGCTATGGACCAAGTCAGAGCCTCCTCACCCTCCACTATCTCCTCGCAACATCTAGCCATCTTGGACAGGATTGAGAACCTTCACCACAACAAGCATGTCATTTGAAAACGATTGAAACCATGGGCCAATACTGCACTCTAGCATGCCGAAGATGCTTATTCTACCATTATGCACCTCCACCGACTACTACAATGAGTTATCCTGGCTCCAGATGGCCCTGCCTCCCTGACATTGGCCAACATTGCGCAACGAGCTGCGACCCAGACTAAGGAAGTGCTCCCACCACTCCTCCACATTTTGGCTACCTTGCACATGCAAATCGAAGCCACACCACTGTAGTGACTCGGGATGAGTTAGAAGATTGTGTTGGGGGACTATTGGAATGGAGTCTCCCAACAAGCTACGAAACCGGTCCATTTTGAATATTTTTTATTATATTTAGTCTAGCACGGGGGTTTTGGGGTGGGTCAAAGCCCCAAACGCACTGTAATGGGTCAAAAGGTAAACTAGGGGTCCGAAAACCATGTGTTGCCAACCATTGGAAAGTCAAGGCTATATTATTATAAATAGAGATGCATTTTTTATTGTAAAGGATAATAAATGACGATCTATTGATGCGAATTGTGATTTAAGCTATCTGTTTTCGTTTTGGGGAACAAACTCTTGCTGGCTGTGTGCACGGAGATCCAAGTCCATCTATTTGCAGACCCTGTTGCTGTGTGAGTAGGTTGGGAAGGGTATTGTAAGGAAGAATTGATGAATGAATGAATGTGGAAGATTGTTATAGAACTGAATCTGTGAGTACTTTTATGTGAATTGCTGATAATTGATGTATTGTGCATTTTCTATCCTTAAGCTCTGAAAGATCTTTGTTCTTGGATCTAAATCTGTTATGTTTTGTTTATATACTGCTGTGTTGATATTATAACAATAATATAACTATAGATCTAGTGCAAGTGGATGTGAATAGAGACTTAGTTAACCCTACGCAGAATAAGGTAATCGTGGATTACAGGACCTAGTGCAACTCTGCTTGCTTTACCCATCCTTTCTCAGGGTGCGGAAACCTAGTTCCACCACCCATCCATACTTCTTTGGGTGAGACTTTGACCTGCGTAAGCGGTTCACTGCCAAAAGGGCCAATAGTATAGGGGTTTGTTAGTAAACCTTGCACATCGAACCTGGGTCAGGACCCCTCGAGCCAACACAGAGTGATCAAGTTGACACGTGATGGGACCTCTTTTCCTTCAAGCAGATGAGAAGGTCACTACCCTAGTGTGATGGCCATTGTGGGCATGTCACTTGTTAAACCCTTATGATCATTGTAGGCTGGCTCATAATGAGACCCCCTATCCTCTCTTAAAAATATGCATGTAAACATAATAGTTATTTTTTATACATGAAGGGAGGCTCATTAAATCCTTAATAGTTAGGGATGGTGAGAGAAGTAAAAAGAATGGAAATACAATTAATATCTCTTATTCCTATTTCTTCATATTGGAGGGAAATACTACTCAAAAGTGTAGAAAGGTATACCATCATAAGGTCATGTATTGTATGATAACACATTTGAAATGGGAAAGACTTAGCCTTTCATTTTATATATGTACAATGTTGGCTTCTGGTTTAGAGATTATAGTGTCAAAGAATCATCATATTGGTAATTTTACTACTTCCTTATTCTCTTTAACTGCCACTTCCTACTCAGAGATGCCTTTTGTAGCTATAGTGTGGATTGAGGGGAGGATATTGACAAAGGGAAGAATAAAACACAAAAACAAGGTTGTTTAATCTGATTGAATAGCAGTTGTTCAATAGGATTGAATAGCAGCCATTCAAAGAGTTTGAATAGCAAGAAAAAAATAAAAACTTGAAAGCATGGTTGTTCAATCCGATTGCATATTAACTGTTCAATTGCATTGAATATCGGTCGTTCAAAGAATTTGAACAACAAAGATAAAAAAACGAAATCACGGCTATTCAATCCAACTGAACAACAGTTGCTCAATAGGATTGAAAAACAACCATTCAAAGAATTTGAACAGTAAGAAAAAAAAATAGGAAATCACGGCTATTCAATCCGATTGAAAAATGGATGTTCAATTGGATTGAACAACAGTCATTCAAAGAATTTAAATAGCAAAAATGAAAACATGAAAACACAGTTGTTCAATTTGATTGAACAATATCCATTCAATTGGATTGAATAGCAACCGTTCAATTGAATTGAACAACAGCTGTTCAAAGAATTTGAACATCAAGGGAAATAAAAACACAAAAACATGACTGTTTAATCCGATTGAACAATGACTGTTCAATTGGATTGAATAGAAACCGTGCTAAGAATTTGAATAGCAAGGGAAATAAAAACACAAGTCTTTGGAACCTGATTATGTTTGTCAAGAAACTACCACTACCGCAAATAGATGTTCATTAGGAGACTGATCGTCGACTTCTAGCGTGTCGTCCATATTTGGAACCATGGATGGGAAGTCTGCGACCAAGTTTTCCTTTCCTGGATGGTCCTTGATAGTTATATCAAATTCCTGCAATAGTAGTATCCAACGAGTTATTCTCCCATTCGTGATTGGTTTATTGGCTAAATATCTAATGGAAGATTGATCAGTATACAGGAGTATTTGATAGCCAGTTATATAATGTCTAAATTTATTAATAGCATAAATGATAGCCAGGAACTCCTTTTTGGTCACTATATAATTTAATTTGGCAAGAGTGAGGTTTTTTCTTATATAATAAATAACATAGGTATTTTTGTCTTCTTCTTGGCCAAGAACTATCCCTATTATTGTATCAGATGCATCTGAAGAGATGTGAAAAGGCAGATTCCATTTAGGCCCTCATAGAATTGGTGTTGTCGAGACCAATTTCTTTAAATCTGCAAAAGCAGTGTTACATTTATCAGTCCAATGGAATTCAACATTTATATCTAATGCATACAAAGGTGCAGGTATTTGTGAGAAATCCTTTATAAATCTACGATAATATCCAGCATATCCCAAAAAAATGCGTACCTTCGTCTGTGTAGAAGGTGTGGCTAATAGAATGATTACCTCTATTTTTGCTGGATCTACTTGTATTCCAACTGCAGATATGTAGTGACCTAGGATTACTCCCTCGGTCATTGTCATGTCAAATTTTTCATTTCTTAAACATGACCTAGTAGCAATACATCGTTCCAACACCTTTTCTAGTGTTTCTAATGCTTGGTCAAAGTCCTCACCATATGGGGTGAATTCATCCATATAGATTTCAAGTCCCCCATTTATTAAGTCAGAAAAAAATGCTGATTATGGCTTTTTGAAATGTTGTTGGGGCATTACATAACCCAAATGGTAAAACCCTGTAAGAAAAAGTACCCCATGGGTAGGTAAAGGTTGTCTTATCCTGGTCTTCGGGGGCTATCTGGATTTGATTGTAACCATAGAACCCATCAAGAAAGGAAAATAACTATTTCCCTGCCAATGTGCCAAGGACCTGGTCAATAAAAGGGAGGGGGAAGTGGTCCTTCTGTGTTGCTTTATTCAGTTCTATGTAATCCACACAAATTCTCCATTTTTTATTCTTTCATGGATGACTACTAGAGGGGAGACCCATTTGTTGTCTGAAACAAGATAAATGAAATTTACATCCAGCTGTCTAATGGGTCAAATTTCCTTATCAATATATATGTGATGGGTGCATAGCTAAGGATCTAAGCCCTTCATGTCTGGGTAGTCCCAAGCACATGCCCCTTGATGCTTCTGTAGAAATTTTATGAGTCTTTGCTTTTGGTTACCATCAAAATTTCCATTGATATTCAGGATCTTCCCTGGATCAGTCTCAATGGGTATGTTGTTACGCACAGCGGTTGTGGGAATATATTGATCCTCAAGGTCTGTCAAGGGGTCCTCTTGAACTTCATCTTCAAGGACTGTTTTCAACATTTGGCATTTTAAATTTCCAGACGTGGGTGGATTACTCATAAAATTATTGATTACATCGTCTTCAATTTGATCCTTAAATTCAAGAGCTTCCACTAATGTTAGAGGTGGATGAATGTTTTTCTCCCAATATGTATATGGATGTTTGTGAATTTTTACTGTGGGTAAGCTTGGTTTGGCAGGCAGATAAATAATGATATATTTTATGGAATCTCCTATAGTGATGGTCATGCTGACTATTCAGAAACCTATGTAAGCATTGGCTATTAGAAACCAAGGTCGCCCAAGAATCAATGGGTGCCCGTCCATCCTGTTCTTTGGATTAATAACTAAGAAATGAACTCGATACTCCCATGAGTCTACGAAGACCAAGATGTCCTATACTATTCCTTCTGGTCTGATAACAGACCTGTCAGCAAGCTCCAACAATGTAGCTGTGGGTTCTAAAGCTGATATGCCTAGCTTTTCGTAGGTTCTCGTAGTTAGGTTGTTAATGGTTGCTCCTAAGTCAACCAATGTGTTTGGAAAGGAGTGGCCAAAGATTTTCACAGTTACTATGGGATTTCCTTGCTCTTCATATTTCACGGACGGTTCTTTACCCAATAATAAGTCAGATAGCACCCCTACCACATGAACGATGGGCACAACCTTTGTATTTTTTACTTGCTTCTTCCCACACCACTCTTTAATTGTTTTTGTGTAGATGGGAATGTCTTGTATGCCCTGAAGAATAGGGATTTTGATACAAAGGTTTCTTAACTCCCCCAGGATGTCAAAATCTGGAGAGACTATTGGTCTAGGCAGATTTAACCTTTCAGGGAATGGAGGTGGAGACACCCTAAGCTCTTCAGGATTCCCTTGGTCAATCATTTCCTTCTCTTGTCCTAGCTCTGTTTCTATTATATTTGCTTGGCTAGGGTCCGTTGAACTTCTAGATTTGGATTGAGGTGAGGTTGTGACTTCTGCAGGTGAGATAGTACATCCTAATATTAGCCTTAGTTCATTTCATTGCCTCTCTTTAGTGTCGGGGTTTGGATCATCCATAATATGAATTATCTGAACCGTTCTATTATTGGGATTAGGATTGGGTTGGCCTGGTAATTGAGGACGTATGATAGGTTGAAGGTTGTGCTGGACTAGGTATGGAGCTGGTAATGTAGGTTGATTCTGGAACCCCGTCCCCATTGGTTGTTGGGTCATTCCCAAAGGTCGTTGCCAAATTTGAGGCCAATTGGTTTGATAAGGAGATGTTGGCCACTAGGCTTGATATGGAACATTTTTCCAATAAGGGGGAGAACAAGGAAAGCTTGGCCAATTAACCTGTGATGAGAGTTGTGTTCGCCAGGGTGGAATAGGAAATGACTGGGTCGGCCAAGTGGAAAAATGGTTTTGATTCTGCCAAGCTGCTATAGGTTTTTTCTGGTTAAACTGCGGAGAGGAAAAGAACTGAGGCATGTCTTGAGGCATACCTAGTTGTGCCTGCCATTTTCAATGTTGATTCATTAGCTACACTGGTTTTGTATCTTCCTCTGCTTCCTTGTAAACTACTTTCAGCCCCGAGAGTGAAGGGAAATGGTCTGTGGTATGGTCCTTTGTGTAGATAGCACAGGTTTGAACTATGTCTAAGGGGAATTCCCTTTCACTGTGCTTCTTCCAACAACGTGAGAAAAATACAGCCAAGTTTTTCTCTTCTATAGCTTGCTTTTTCTTGGCTTATAAGACATCAAGCTAAAGTACGCAAAATGTCAGTTTTAAAATCTTCCAAGAGATTACCAAAATCTGCTCTAGTTATGTTGCCACGAGATTGCTTAAGGTATTTTTTATTGAGTCACGTTCACTTGGCCTATTATGCATACTACCCCTAGAGCACCTAATACACATGGAAATAATCTCATCATATTATTCCTACGAAATTTCCCCTTTTCCCATTATATTAAGTGTTTCAACCCATTCTTGTTTCATTCCCTTAATCATCGTAGATTTTAAGATGTCTTTGGATAGCGTAGTATATGAAGACCTTTGTAAATTGTATTGAAATATTTCTACATATTCTTCTAATGCTTCATTGTCCCTTGCAAACATATTGAAGATTTCATTTTTTAGTTCTCGAGTCCGGTAATAATCTTGATATTTATTAAGAAAAATGTTCTTCATTTGGTCCCAGTTATTGATTGTTCCTCCACCTTGTCTCATGAACTAGCGTAATGTTGTTCCCTTTAAAGTAGAGGGAAATAGTTTTAGTTTCTAATGATCGATGGTCTATTCATACCCCCTACATATGACATCGAGTTCAAATAGGAATGCATCAGGAGCTTTCGTGGTCAAGAGAATGCCTTTCGTAGTGACGTTTACAGCATGATCAACAATGGGGTACTCCAATGTTGATGCTCACCTCTAATTCTGGTTTTGATTGTTTTCCATTTGATTAAAGATGTGCCAGTAATCTTCGGGAATTTCTTGTTCTGGAGGAGTAATCCTAGGGAATAGGGAGGTGAGTGCGAAGGAAGCTTTACATCGCTTCCCTGATCTGGGATACTGAGTATCTCTGTCTCGATCACTCTTTTAGGGGATTTAGGCTCTGAAGCTTCTATTTGTATTGCACCACTAGTCTCTCCTTCCCCTTCCTGTAAGTTGCAATAACCTCCCTCTCTTGAAGGGTCAGTACCTACATGATTGGCAGTCTGAAGGCTTAGTTTAGATCCATCTGTCTCACTGTGAATCTCAATGTGGGCTGCAGACGTTGAGGTTGCTGCCTGAGGGAGAGTAGTAGGACTTTGAGTGGGAATGATTCTGGGTCCTACAGATGCGTGGGATTCAACTTTCTTAATGATTTCGTCTATATATGTTGTTTTTCCAAGGATCACCGGTCCCTTGGATTTTGGGGATTTTTGCGGATGATTTCGATTTGTTTCTATCTTTTTCTTCCTAGTCATAAAACAAGAGCACCTATTCTACTAGCATTTGCCCAATTTGCTAAGATGCGGGCTAGAGAGAAAGTGTTTTTCTTGCCGGTACGAAGGTTCTACCTCTCATTTTTAATACCCAATTCTTCACAGCAATAGAGAAAGATAAATAAAATACATCACTCTTAACACTCTCCCCTGCAACAGTGCTAAAAATATTGGTTCACAAAGGTGGCTTATTATAGGTAACCTCTAAGCTTCTCATTCAATTGTCAACCCAGGGTAAGTCTTCTTATTTAAAGAGTGTAAGCACAATATATCAAAGTGAGATCGAACGATACTTACTCTATATTGCTATGAAAAGGATTACCTAATTCTTGAAGTTCAATCAACTCAAAGAGAAATGAAACGGTATAATGTAGCTAACTACTCTGTCTAGCTTAGGAGAGAAACCTATGATTGAACAACATAATGATGAATTGAACAACAAACTTAATGAATTGAACAACAATATGAATGAATTGAATCAACAATTACTTATATAATTTTGCAATGGAATTCTCTTTGCAAACTAACTAATTGACATCTTTTTGCAATTAATCAACAATTGGATGCCTTATTATACTGAGGGAACAATCTAATTCTTAGAGATAGGTAACATTGAATAATATTTACTCTAAGATTCATAAAGAAACTATAAAGGCGTTGGGAGAAAATGAAAACACATAACAGCAATAAAGCATTATTGTGACCTATTCTGATGAAAGAGAAACTCTAACCTCGTGCTTTTCTATTTTATCGAGTGGAAAGGTAATTCAAAAACTGCATTAGGTAACTGGACATCAATTCTGTAACTAATGCACAATATGGAAATTGGAAAGGAGACTCCCAGGGGCTAGGCCCAAACCCCCAGAAGTTCTAACGCAACAAAAACTAAAAAGATGATTGTTCAAAACATCAAAACTCTTTATTAAATTGAAGGATAATATAGGGATAAAACTGAATAGTTCTGTCCTGATATGTTGATTAGAGAAGGAAATTCCTATTCAAATCCCCTATCCAGTTCATAATTGGTCCTTTTAAAGGCGTTTTTACATAGTGGGACAGTATTTTCCAAATGACAGCCTGCTGCTTGTGCCTGTCATTTGGGTTCTCGAGCTTTGATCTTTCTTTTTTCCTTCTGTCAGTTTCTGGGAGTCACTGAGATTCCGTGAGTCTCTGTCTGCCAGCTGTCTTTTGTTTAACATCGGTTCATTTTCTCTGCTTTCCAGTACACAAAGATATAATAAGTCAAATTTCTGTTATAAAACGTTCCTTTTTTCATTTTCCCAATTGTCTTGATTTTCATAAATATTCTCTTTCTTTATCGTTAAGATGAGGAATAATTCCTAAAAATGTATCACAATTCGAAGTAATCATAAGGTCAAAACATACCTTAATTATGTCCTAGAAAGGAGCATAGATCAGAGAGAGGAAAACCAACTCAATACCATAACGATGTGGTAGAAGCACAATAATGTTCGGCAAGACTAGCCCCGTATGTTCTTATTGCTCCAAGAAGCTATCCCCAAGCCCCCTGGAGTTGCCAGAGCTCATATTCAAACTCAATAAGGACCCTCAGAATAGGGTATTTCCATGATTCCAAGCTTCTCAGAGAAGGTTAGGAACTTTACCTTCCCCAGGGGATTTGTGAGAATGTCCGCGACCTACCCATCAGTTCCTATATGATCGGGCCTTACAACATCTTGCTGTACCATATCTCGGATAAAGTGGTACCTAATATCAATATTCTTGGACCGATCGTGGAACATGGGATTCTCAGAAAGATGAATCCAACTCTGGTTATCACAAAGGATAACGGTGGTATCTAGCACATGCCTGAACAACTCACTAAGGAGCTTTCACAACCAAACAACTTCATAATATACCATATTTGCTGCAATGTATTTGGCCTCAAAAGTGCTCAAAGCCATCGACTTATGATTCCATCTCATCTAAGATATCGAAGAAGAACCCAAGTTGAAGCAACATCTATATGTTCTCATATGATCCACGACACTACCAACCCAACTGGCATCAGTATATCCATCGAGTATCAAACTCCCAATAGTGTATCTCAACCCATGGTTGATTATTCCCTGAAGATATCTCAATATATTCTTGGCACCAATCCAGTGACTGTGATGAGGATCAACCATATGTTGAGTCAAAGTGTTCACTGCAAAACATACATCCGGATGTTAGTTCAATAATAACATCAGGGCACCTATGAGTTGTCGATACTCTATAGGATTAGGTAGCACGGGCCCAACATCGTTTCCATTCAACTTCTTAAATTTGAGTTCCATCGGTGTCGACACAGACTTATAGTCCACCATACCAAATCTCTTCAGCAGCTTCACGATATATTTTCCTTGAGAAAGGAAAATATTGCCTCACCTCTCCTAGACCTCCAAGCCTAGGAATTAGTGCATAAATCCTAGGTCTTTCATCTCAAATGCGGAAGCTATCTCCCTCTTCCACGGATGAATGAGAGGGTCAGCATATATTAGGAAGAGACTGTCCACATAGAGAACCAAAATGTGAGGCCTTTCTCTATCAACCTTGAAATAAAGGTTAGTATCAACAATACTTTGAGTGAAGCCCCACTTCATCAAGTAGCTATCTATCCTCTCGTACCAAGCCCTAGAGGCTTGCTTCACCCCATAGAGGGATTTCTTCAGCTTGCACACATAGGTGTCTCTATATTGGACATTGAACCCCAGAAGTTTGTCCAAATACACCTCTTCCTTTATAGATCAATGCAAAAAGGCAGTCTTCACATCCATCTTATGTAGACTCCATCCTTGCGTAGCAGCAAGGGTAATAGATTGGATGGTGTTATAGCAGGCCACAAATGAAAATATATCGTCATAATTTATGCCTTCCTTTTGAGAGAAGCCTTGGGAAACAAATCTTGCCTTGTACCTTTCATCACTTCCATCAGATCCATGCTTGATCTTATAGAGCCATTTTGAGGGGACAATAGATTTGTCCTTTGGTCTTGGGAGCACTTCCTAGATATAATTTTTCATAATGGACTCATACTCGTCGTGCATATCATCTTTCCAAACTTGATGATTTATGGCTTCTTCAAATATTATAGGCTCATATTGTACTATTGTACTCATGGATGCTAGATACCCTTGGTATCTCTTTGGCTTCTTGCTTTCACACAATTTCCCCCTTGGGGAAATATGTCTCTCAGCATCTTTGAGAGTATCCCTAAGCCATGAGGTTCTTCTCTTATTTGAGGGAGGTGGATCAATGGGATCCATAGGTCCTTCAATATCGAGCATTAGGTCATCCTTCGACTCTTCGTGCTTTCATAATTCTTTGTCTTCCTCGGAGCTAGGAAGATTTCTCACTTTCTTGAGGAAAACATCTTCATTGAAGGTGACATCGTGGCATATCTCCACTTCTATTTGACCAAGCACATTGATTTTATATGCCTTTGAAGTTTCACTGCAGCCCACAAACATTCCCTTCTTTTTAGAAGCTTCGAGATTGCTTTTCTTTACTTTCGGCACATGAAAGTAAACAGGACAACCAAAAACTGTAAAATGAGAAACATTAGGTTTCTTACCAAAGAATACTTCTTCAGGAGTTTTGCAGTCCAAAGCAGAATGTGGACATCTATTTTGAACCTACATAGCAGTGTTCGCAGCTTCTTCCCATAGAAACTTCGGAAAACCTTGGGCACATAGCATGGCGCAGGAAACATCCACAATGTTCTTGTTCTTTCTTTCTACAACATCATTTTTCTCAGGAGTGTACGCAGTTGTGGTTTCCCTCTTAATGGCATCTTCTCTACAAAATTCATTAAACTCATTTGACTCATACTCGGTCCCATTGTCGTTCCTCAAAACTTTGATTTTATTATCGGTTTGATTTTCCACCAAGGAATTGAAAGTACAAAACCATTTGAATGCTGCATCCTTCTTCTTAAAAAAATATATCCAGGTCTTTTGGGAGAAACATCTATGAATGTCATGTAATAGGAATATCCTCCCAAGGATATCACAGGCAACATACCAAATAAGTCAGAATGTATCAACTGCAATATATCAGTTATCTTTGTGAAACTTGAGGGGAATGGTCACCTTGTATGATTCCCTTCAATGCAACACTAACATATACCTTCATGATCATCTCTAAATTATGGCATCCCTGTCACCACCTTCCTTTCTTCAGGAAGGGATTTGTAATGAAGGTGTGCAAACCTCTGCTACCATAACTTTGTTTGAAGAGTTTTATCATATGTCATAGCCCCCAATGGGCTTCCTCAAACCTAGTAGAGTGTATCAACTCTAAAAAAATTGAAATATCTTCCATGAAGTTCTTCTTCTGGATAAGTACCTTTCCATCAACGAATGCCACCTTGAACCATTTGTCTTCCATTTTCAAAATGGACACAAGGTTATTCTTCAAATCAGGTATGTACAACACATCTTGTAATCAGAGGACTTAACCTTGAGATAGATGGAGGGTCACAGTGCTTGTCCCTTTCACAAGATAGGTGGTATTATCTCCAAGGATAATTTTCGGATTAGTATCATTCTCAACCAAATCAGAAAGGGATTATTTATTGCTAGTGAGGTTCCTTTAAGCACCACTATCAATCAACCAGACATATAGATTATCAGGTGCAGATGCAACAGAGAGGTTATATACAAGAATTAATTCATTTCTCTTATTATCAACAAAATTAGACTCGTCTTACCTAGAATTTCTTGACCTCTTGAAATATTTCCCATTTCCACTACGATTAGAGGGATCCTTCCTTTTTCCTTGGAACCTGTTGTTCCTGCGATTCCTTCTTGAGTTTTTGTTGTCATCATCCCTGGGAGAGTTCCTTCTATTAGGGCACTCTCTTGCATAGTGACCAGGCTTGTTACAAGTGTAACATCTTCCCTTCCATCCTTTGGGCCCTGCTCTACCATGATTTTGATTTCTCGGACCACCATGGTTCTTCTTCTTTTCATGAGCAGAGAAGGCTGTAGGGTAACTTCCATTACCATTAGAGGAATACTCCATCATTATTGTTTCCTCTTGAGTGCATCTCGTCAATATTTCATCAACATCAGGAATTACATTATTATTGAGAATAATGGTATTGAATACATGATAACCACAGGGAAGACCTCCAAGTGCAATAACAACCATCTCTCGATTAGATATTTCTTCCCCAATAGCTAGGATGTTATTCCTGATTTTTGTAAGCCTCATAAAATAGGATTGGATAGATTCATCCTTACCCTTATTGATATTATTCAATTGATTCTTGAAGAAGAGGATTTGATTAGCATTTCTAGCCCTGAACATGCTCACCAGCCTATCATTCATCTCCTTAGATGTATTCAAATCAGAAATGTAAGCAACCAAGTTCTTATCAATATAATCCTAGATAATCATCTTTGATTTGATTTTCCCTTTTCTATAGTTCATCTTCATGGCAGAAACTACATTTGATGGAGGCTCTTGAATCTTCACCTACACATAGTCCATGACATCTTGATCTTCTAGCACAAATCCATGGACATCTTCCATGCATGATAATCAGATTTATCAGTCAATTTATCATCGGCCATGAAACCCTTGTAGGTTGAAGAGGCCATTTGTCCTTGATATTATTTACTTCCTTTAGAGATTTCTTCTCTCAACAGCTTGGACTCTTGGACTTTGTCTTCACCTCAGCTCTGATACCATGTTAAATTTAGATAGACGTGGTGTTCTATCCTTGATGGACCTTTACTTCAACATTTATTTGGCCCGATACAAAGTAGCAATCACATAAAAATGAAAGTAAAATGCTGATAGAAAAATATAATAGATCAATAGAAGATAATCCAATATACATCATATTTATAATTCTTTTTGTCCAGCAAATATATGAGATATTTTTCCATTGCGGTAGTCAAAAAGATGCTTTAACTTGCAAAGTCTTTCTCAATTAGCCACCACTTCATGTATCACACCCATAGCCCTCAGAGAAAGCTCATCACAATTCAATGCAAGTCAACCCTAAAACAACGTAGAAAATTCAATGTAGGAAGCAGTAGAAAATTCAATACAACAAGTTAGGGCTTTGGTCAAACAACCATGAATTCCTCAATTTTTGTACTGAGCTATGCGACCTCCTCAAATCGGTTTTTTGGTAGACGTTGGAGGTAAAACGACCAATGGTTGACCATGGTCAATGCTGGTCAACACTATAGAAAAAATCCTTAGACATATCCACAGGAAATAACAGCTTCACCCCCCATGTGTGAGGGGAAAGAGGCCTCCAAAGGATATCGAACCAATCAAATCATAATGAGAGAATGTGTGATTAGTTGATGATGAAATGACCTCCAAGTCTCTCCAATTTATATCCATAAGTGAGGGTGTGTAACACATCTATTAGGAATATGAGTCTGCATTACAAATCTAGCGGACCTTGCATATGTGGAAAACAAATTCAAAATAAATGTTCTGCTCATGCGATCAAGACGATATTTAGATCAATATTACACCTCTCCAAAAGAGGAATCCAACAAAAATATGGTCATCTCCATATGAGAAATGCAACATGGAGTTTGGACCTAGTTTCCAAAAATTAACAAATGCTCAAGGTGTAACCACAACGATTTATGGTGTAACAGTAACAACATGAGGCGTAACAACAATGGCCCGAGGTGCAACAACGACAGCCTACGGTGTAACAGCGACGACCTGAAACAAAAAGCACTCAAAGCCCCTTTGTAACTCATCATTCTATTCTCCATATTTGTAATCAAGAACCTTAGAGTAACACTTGAAAGACACAATCCAAATAAATTCCTCCAAAATCACCCTGATTATTCATCGAACGACATCAGCTCATTCATATTTTAAAAAATGGAAAAATAATAGTTCATGATGAAAATGGAGTCTCATCACCAGAAAAAAGGTAATTAATGTCTAAAAATTACGCACGTTCATTGGTGAAATGGTCAAGGATGGGGAAAAATATATCTAAAATACACTCAAAGTCTACATTGAAAAGTTAGCTACCTTCAATATAGCGGTAGTAGTTAAAAATTTCTTTAACTTTTCAAAATTGGTTTGGCATTCACTGGTCCATTTGAAAACTCATCCCTTTCGTTGTAACGAGTAATAGGAAATGAAATTTGAGAGAAACCTTCGATAAAACGTTTATAGTATCTAGCCAAACCCATGAAGTAACATATGTCTGCTACGTTCTTGGGTAACCCCCACCCCATAATAGTCTTTATCTTATCTGGGTCTACTGATATCCCTTCAACATAAATTACATGGCCTAAATATTCGATATGTTCTTTGTATAAATCGCACTTACTGAATTTGGTGTAAAGCTCATGACCTCGCAACATTTTCAACAGTAAGCATAAATGTTCCTTATGCTCTTACATGGTTTTATAATAAATTAATATATCATCAATGAAGATCAAAACATATTTGTCCAAAAATGGATGAAATATTTCATGCATCAAACTCATGAAAGTTTTTGGTGCGTTCATTAATTCAAATGGTAAAACCACAAACTCATAATTCACATATCGTGTTTGGAAATTTGTCTTATATATATCCTCATATTTTATCCATATCTCGTGATATCCATATCTTAAATCTATCTTAGAGAATATAGTTGGTCCCTTTACTTGATCAAAAATGTTGTCTATCTCTGGCAGCTGATACTTGTTTTGAAGAGTTAATCTATTAATATTCCTATAATCCATACACATATGAATTGTACCATATTTATTTTTAATGAATAGTATTTGTGCCCCCCAACGGGACACATTAGGATGGATGTATCCCTTATCCAAAAATTCATGTAACTGCATTTTTAACTTAGTCAGCTCAGGTAGAGTCATTCGGTATGAAGCTCGTGACACGGGTGTTGCCCCTGGGATTAGTTCGATTGTGAAATCGATATCCAGATTTGGAGGCACTCCTGGTATGCTTTCAGAAAACAAATTGTTAATGTTCTAAATTACTGGTATATTCTCTATTGTAGGGTTTTTTCCTTTGAGTTTGTGAATCCTACTTGAATAGCATAAATATGACACCCTTGTTTTATGCATTATCCCGACTGGGATGCAGTGATGGGGTGCAATTGGAGTGGTTTTATAATTCCTTGCATCTCCTAATGAGTACTATATTCAACCATATAACTAATGGTTTTCTACATGCAGTCTAACACTGACCAGTGATCCTCTAACCAATTCATTCCCAGTAGTAAGTTGTACCAACCTAAGGGTAGAATGTGCAACTCAACATTTTTTTGTTGGTTCCCTATGTCTAGAGGGAAGTTCGAGACTTTGGCATTAACCATTATTTTTTCTCTAGTAGCTAATTGCACCAACCAGGGGCTTTTAAATTTCAGAATTTGTAACATTTTTCAACTATTTTTGGATTGATATAACTTAAACTGGAACCCAAATCAACCAAAATAGATACTGTTTTGGAATATAACTTACCTTCTAGCTCATCATTTTTGGATGGTAATCTACTTTCCTGTCTTATTATACAACATTGATACTCGGTATATTCCTCCTAACATCTCCCATTGTGTATGCTTCTTGCAAATTAGCTATAGTTTCATTTCTCCCACAATGAGAATAGTTTTTAAAATAATGTGCTTTGCAATAGGGCCATCATTGCAGAGGGGGTTTCTGGGTCTGACTGTGATCTGGTTTGTTGGATGACTCAGTAGGCTATTCTTCTGCAATCCATTTCAGTTTTTTCTAGCATTTTCCAGGTTGTCTATTAGATGGATTCCTTGCATCATTCTTGTAGTTACCAAGTCTGCTACTTTTAAACCTTTGAGTACTCTTCTACCCTTTCCTTTGTGGTCAATTCCTTCCAGCATCTCCTTTCATCTTCGATTGATGATAGCACATTTGCGCTTTTTAAATCACATCATCCATAGTTTTGGGATTGATGAATTCGATCCTTTCCTTCATGTGGGTAGGTAAGCTACCCAAGAACCGTTGCACCTTTTCTTTTTCATCACTAAAATATGGTACATACCTCTGTAATGAGGTAAATTTAGTTACGAACTCATCTATAGACAACTATCCCAACCATAAATTATGCAATTCTCGAGATTTTTCATCCTATAAATGCTCTAATAGATATTTTTCCTTAAAATACTACTGGAACTCGTCCCATGTAACATTTTGATCTTTGACTCCCCACACATATTTGAGTTCCTCACACCACAAGGTAGCCTTCTCCTAAAGTTGGAAACTAGCCATTGGAGCTTTGATCTTGTCGTTATATTGATAAAATTGGAAGTATTTATTCATATCAATTATCCATGCTTGAGAGACTTCTTAAACTTCTCTGTTGAACGTGGGAGGCTTAATTTTTCTAAATTCTCCCTGAAGTTTTGCTTTTTGTTTTTTCATCTCATTCTAATCGGAAACACTTCTAGATTTTGATTCATTATAAGATCTGCATCTGCTACTTCGTTAGGTGTGGCTTAATTCAAGATTATCATTCACTTGTTGTTGCTTCTCACCCTAATCTTGGTGCCCCTATCAAGACTAGGTTGTGTTGTACAATGATTCTTCATGTCTGAGAGGATTTTGAGAATCCTCTCTTGTTCCCGCATTAATATGTCGTTATCACTTCTTTCTTGAAACATTTATGCCTGAAGCTATTTCACCGTATCCATAAGTCTGTTGGTCTGATGTTGTTGTTCCTAGAGTAATATTCTAGTTTGTTGATGATGATCCTCACTCAATTGTACCCACATTTCTAGCTTCATTTATGGGTTAGGAAGGGGGTGAGCTTCCCCTGTGGCTTTGTGTGTTTCATATCTGGGTCCTCTCCTCATCATGATCTGTCAATAGTTTCCTTACTTCCTGTCATTGGGCATAATTTCAAATGCACCCATTGTTACTCCAATGGCCCATTCGGGTCAAAGCATGTGAACGCCACTCTGATACCACATATCAAAACCATTACCACATCAATATAGAAATCACTACATATAAAAAAAAAAATTTACATTACCACAATACATATTGTTCAAGACATTACTAGAATTATTTATAAATTCCAATCCCAAAGTACTACTTACCATACTTATATTTGTACCTTGGAATTTCTGCTTGTTGTTTAACCTGACAATTATTAACACATCATTCGAACCATACAATTATGGACTTGGTAATATTACGTTATCATCACAATTATACATATCCTTACAATAGGAAAATCTTAACATTAATATGTTAGCCGCATAGATTTGTCATTGTATTAGAGATACTCAACATTAATATTTGTTTTTAGCATGTATATCATAGCATTGGAGAATGTATAAAAACGATATTCATGCACCTAATTTATGAAACATAAATTTTTCATTCATTTGGGAAGATAATTGTAAGCTTCATTCAATCTTCGTCTGTTAGCAGTACGATGCTTTTACTCCCACAATGTAGTTGTGCATACTTGGCAGGTGTTATGAGGGCAATGATAGCTGACACGATGGACACCTCAATCCTTGATCCACTACTGATGCACTTGGATTGGACCATCCAGAAGTTGATGAGGTGGTTAGGTTATCAAAACATACCCCCCCCAGCCCACCAACCCCCGAACTCCCTTGGTGTTAGTCATTTGGTATGTGTCTCTTGGCAGTCTTCTGCTTTGCTTATCCCCTCTGTGTAGTGTGTTTTCTACTGTTCCTTGGCCTTCAAGAAGATGTTATCTTGTTTTCCAAGGTTCGCTAGTGCACGTCCAAATATTCCCAACTCCTCGCTTGCATACTGCCTTTTCTGGACGCTTACAACTTAGGTGATATTCCCGTTTTCTTTTCTGGATTCAATTTGATGGAATTTGGCCATTGTTTCCATTTACGTGATTATTGTTTCCTTGACTGCCATTACAGGTAGGGCTTCGAGAGGAAACTTGCTTCTGAGATTTAGGTAAATGTTTTCTTTTTTTTAAGTTGTCATGTACAGGGTTAAGTCTGATTTTTACTTCCTAATACACTGACCATCTCTAGAATTTGTGCATGTACCTATTTCGTCATAAAATTCTTTACTTTTCAGGATTGGTGACAGGATTTTAATTGATCTCTAACTATTCGTCTTGTCAGGTACTGTCCACACTTCTTGATGGGTTAATGTTCAAAAGAGTCAAGTTTCTTTGGACAATCCTGTTAGCTCCTCCAGGCTCAAGCTCTGAACACTTCAGTTGCGTCCCTAGTTTTGGTGTGTATGAATATAGGGTTAAAAACCTATGGTTTCAAGGTTGTAGTATCGTACATTTTTTGTTTTATCTGGGTAGCGATGCATGTGTACCAATTGTTTTGTAATGGTTTTTTAAATGTACAAATTTATGATCTATTTTTCAATTTTCATTTATAATATGCATACTCATAAAGAAAGGTTTACTCGCAACTACTGTAGCAGAGTTACTTTATATTTATGTGAACTCTTGAAATTGTTTGAGGCATTATTTTTCACGTAAAATTTTAAGGAACTGTATTCACCATTCTTCATAATCAAATCGTTTATGTTATGGTTCTTTTGGGAAAAAAAAAATCATTTGTAAATCTTCAGGTGTGTCTGTTGGCTATGTTGTTTTCAATAAATTGTAATTCACTTTATCGTTTATAGCTCATATATATATAATTATGCCTTGTTCATCATCTATGGTGATTGTTCTTTATTTTATCTTATGTATCAGAATTTACATATAAAACAACCAGTTGCAGGTTTACTTCTCTTTAAGGCTCTTAGACATAAAAGCCTACCTACACCGACAGGTTAGGGTTTAAACCTCTCGGCTAGGTTCTGTCTTGATACAACAAGCTAGGAGTTTACTTGTTAAGCTAAATCCAAATTATGAATTATTTTTTCAGCAACATAATATGGAATGTATTCTCTGTCGGATTTATTCTGTGAAATTGGGTCTCCTATTTTTTTTTTTCCATTTATTCATTGCCTCTGGCCTTAGCCGTCTCACTAAACCTTACTTTGGTTTGTCTTGTCTAACCATAGCCTTGTTATTTTGTTTTCCTATAGACATATTGGTGCCTATATACACACTCTGTTGATTCTCATCTTCTGCCCACAGGCAGGGCCTCATAAGAAGTTAGGTTATTAATTATGGGTAATCTATGGGTTATATGGTCTCTAATAAATCACTTTGTTCTTCCCATAGTACTCATTCTCTGCTGCAATACTAAATTAAATTAAAAATGGTAGTCTTCCTTCTTTTTAAACTAAAATTCTTACTTCCTTATTCTATACTATAACACATGAATATTCACATAAAATTGTGCACTTTTAAATTTATAATACTACAATATCATAACTTAACAAATTTATCACATGAACCATAAAATTATTTTAATTCTTGTTCCACTGGTTAATCCTTCCAACCATGAGTGAGGTGACCATTTACTCATATGCCCCCGTGCTCCTCAGTAATGCAGAAATTAGCAATAGTTTTCTTGTAGATAGACCTCGAGACTCTTTTCCCACCTCCTCTCCAGTTCAAGTTACAAAGTTCCACTAGTTTTAATTCTAGCTCTAGACCACTCTATCCTTACAACCATTCTAGCATTCCTATATTTTCATTTTGCACAATACCCCTTCTCCTCCCTGGGAATTCTTTTTTATCTTCGTAGGAGAAGGAAACTACTCTAAAATCTCGATATTATTTACCAACCAGTTATGGAATTTCAAAATGCAATTCTTTATTCATAAAAGAAAATGTAACTCGTCTTCATCCACTAAACCAGTTAGCACATTTGTTAATCTCTTCTTTTCACTTAAAAGTAAAATGTACTTTTGTAAAAGTTTTTAAAATAAAAAGAAGGAAATTAAGTTTGGTGTTATAAATTTGCATAAAATTTGGTGAGTTGTAACCGCTCGTAATTGTACACATTTACAATTTTACTCATACATAAGTGTTGAAGAAAACATAAATAATGGTGGGAAGTAACTCCTCTAAGTAATTTTTTTACCTCTTATTCCTATCCATTTTTTATCCAAAGACTTGATTAAATTATGGTGGGAAGTAATATGTGGTTGATATGTTATTTACTTGAGTATAAGTTACTTCAAGTATTTTATTTCATTGTGGGAAGTAATTATGGTAGATATGCTATTATCTTGAGTATAAGTTATTTTCATGTACTTTATTTTTTAATGGTTTTCTCAAAAGCTTAAGGATAACAAATCACTAAAGAAAAATCTAAACATCATGAATGAATATTGCAACAATATCCATAAATTATGGCATAAAATATTTAAGGATATATTTCCCAAAGGATGACCTTAAATTTATGGTCCAATCAAATGTTTGATTTTTTTTAATAATATTTAAAAATTATTATTTATTTCTCAAAGTTAAACATTATAATTTACATTGGTCATTTCTAAAGTAATAGTGATCAACATAATCATATATTTTTAGATTCTTTCCTGGGAAGAGACTAATAATTATTCCATAAGCATATTTGAAATTAATTAATAAACACATAAAATATTAATGCATAAAATCAACTTACAATATAACAATTTTCTTACCCTTTGATATCCAACCCGACTTTTCCATGGATGTTATTAATTTGTAAATACACAAATACCATGGCTTATAAGTACCACGTGTTAAAAAAGCATCACCAATTTCACTTTAAAAAATTAAAATGAGAAATATTTTAGACATTATATATAGAATTTACTACATAGACTAGAAATTATTCATCATATGGAGAGAGAGAGATATATATATATGGGGATGATAGCTAGAGGGAGGTTTTATAAAGAGAAATCAATTAGAGAGAGAGGAGGGTAGGAAGAGGAGAGAGGGAGGGAGAGAGAGGGGGAGTGTTACACATTATTTTGTCACCATGACATTTTACTGTCTATATGGGTTCATCAATACCTATATAATCCTCCTTATAAGTCTACAACCCTAAATTTCCTAAACCAAGTCTTGAATTTTGAGAAAAGCTTGTAAAAATCATAAAAACACTTGTACCTCACTTTTCCTTAGCCTTACTTGTAGCACCGCACCCTTTTGCTCTAAAAACTACAAAGTCGACTGCACGTTTTCTTCATTAAAGGTGCAAACCCCTGTAAAAGGTAAATTGAAGGAGAAAGTAGATTCTAGAAGTCCAGTTGGTTGAATATTCTTCTAGTTCGAAGCTTCTAGAAGGTGTTATCCAGTCAAAGCCTCTACTCCCTCCATTTATGAACATTCATCCCTTCATAAAAGGAACCTATTCCTTGGTCTATGGAACTTAATCCCTTGATAAGAGGACTCTATCCCTTCCATTTTGGAGCTGTAACCACTTTCCTTCTCCTATAAATTGAAGCTTTGGTTCAGTCTGAAGGGTAGATGTTGATATATGTAAAAATTCTCTATACATTTTGCATACACTTAGTACTTGCTTTGTACTTGGTAGCTACGATAGAGAAGGGAATTGTTGAAGAAACAACTCTTTTGGCTAGTTGTTATCCATGCGAGAACGATTACACACTCGTATTTATGCTAGTTCAAAGAGTGGAAGGGCTTGTCAGACCAAAGGAAAACGCTTGTTCTGGACCCCGAAAGGACCTGTACGACATCAAGGCGAACACAGTTGTAAGACTCCTTCTTTTATTTAAAGATAATACAAATGGATCCTGTTTCATCAATAAGTTGTTTATGTGTTTACTTTAATGAATTATTTCTTAAATTCCTTGATCATTAATATATATTTATGATTTATGAATTAGTATATTGTGCAGGTGCTTTTAATTCTCTTCCATGTCCTTGATTGCAGGTCTTAAGAGGTGACTTCTTTTGAGAGACGGGAAAGAAGAATACAACTAGCATTAGATCACAGGTAGGTCCTTTCTTCATCATAGAAAATTCTAAATCATACATAATCTAGAGAAAGTAGGTTACATTTTTCTTGTTTGTTTCTAGCTATCCTTGTGATACTAGGGAGATCCTTCTTGTACACAAGAAAGATTTATCCAATTAATAGGGAGTTGTAGGGGGAGATAAAGGGATGATAGTTAGGATAAATACATAGAGAGATGAGGTATAGATGTTAATTTTCCATGACCTTGGGTCTAACATAGAATCTTAAAACCTTTGATGCTACCAAACATTGAATATCAACATAATTACTTTTTCACGGTAGAATATAAACAACATTAAATAACATATGTGCAAAATATAGGAAAATTTTTAAAATGTTCATCTCAACTTTCTTATATTAATCAAACTAATATAATAAAACAATCTGGGGCTCTCATACCAGGGATAATGGATGTCATACATCAACTAGTACAAGATACAAAACAAGATACTCTGACCATGTGGCTGTAGCATGCTCTCTCAGCTCCTCTGGTTCGTACCTTATACTTTCCTAGTCTTTCGGCTCTCGATCTGCAACTCCTGCCTCTACCAATGGTCCAAGTCCATTTGGCCATTGAACCTTCACTATCAATCTTCTCTCTAATTGTGTATTCGTCCACCAATGAATTAATACATCGATATGGTTCTCGAGTTGTTGACAATTCCACTTGTGAACAACTATCAATATTCCTAGTACTGCTCCTCAGCTACTCAGAGACTTCTGCTCACTATGGAATTCCTTTGGTACACTGATGAAGAAAAACATATGACACATAGGGCTTCCACCTTGTAACATACCCCGATAATCTCACAGGAAAATGCATGGATTTAGGAATTTTTTTCAACATTTACCAATGTGTAACTTTCTAAATTACTTTCTATATTCCCTCATTAACCATTATAATAAGCATCATCATCACATAGATAAATATTTAGTAAAAATTATAGTGAGTTAGACAACCAGTAACTCTCCTTGTTGTAGCATATTAACTTAAATTTCTTGCTATAACTATTCATAGATCACATTATCATTTTAAATCAATTACTAAATCACATAATTGATAATATAAACATCACATCATGAGAAAAATTAACATCATCAAAATGACACAATGAACAATCACATCATTAGACACCGATATACCATGGAAAACCCATAGGGTGAAAACAAACAAACATTTAATTTTATTATTAAATGCTCATGAAATTTTTCACCCCTCAATCAATGGTTATAAGGGATTCCATCCACTGACCATTGTTATAAAAATTACATAAAAAAATAATATTAAATGAAACATAACTAGCTATAAGCTATTACAATCATCACAATATCATTTGTCCACGAATCCCAAATCATTTTCTTTGTGGTCGAGTTGTTTCCATCGGTGGGCCATCATGCAGTTCGAACTCCTAAACCTGCATGAACTAACAAATATTTATCTGCCACAATGTTCAACATGAACAATTCTTTGCTTAAGTCACTATCCTTTCGTGCCATTGTTTTCGTCAACACACTTGATATCATGATTATAAAAAATATTAATAAACCAATAATCAATATTTATTTGTGACACTTCAAAAAATATTTGTATGCATGTATAAAACATAAATGGAATGCCATGAAATCCTTTCACCTACATTAGTGATAAATAAATCACTATCAAGCATCATCTTTCTAACAAATGCTAAAAAAATATAGCATACACTTTCATATTATTTCCAAATGAAAGCTAACATACTAGATAATATTATTGGGCATGCAAATGCATAACAAAATTTCAAGATAACTATCCCATCAAGGTATTTATTTTGTGCGTAACTGTATGTTTTATTTTCCAAAGGGATTAATGCAATATATTCTATACTTATTCATGTGAATGCATGTTCCTTTCCAAAAACATCTTTTCCACATAAGAGCTATTCACAATGGCTATTATGTGTAAAAATGCCAACTTTATTTCAAACAAAGTTAACATACTAGTTATAATTTTGTGCATGCAATAACATAGCTTGTTTTTCTTGCATGCAAAACATATATCTCTTTCGAAAGGAAACTAAATAAATATTTCATGGACAAATAAACAAATTTCTTTCCGAAGGGATCAAACACATACCATTTATTGTTTCATGCATGCAAAGGGACATTTCCCTCTCATCCAAAAGATATAACCTAATAACTATGCATAATATTCTCCCAAAATAAAGTTAATACCATAGCTAATCCATTTAGGTTTGAAAAGTAATGTTATTTTCTCCAAAAGAAGGCTAACCCAATCAATATTATGTGGTTTCATATTCCTTTTCTCTAGAAATATAATACCCAAAACTATATTTTTTCCATGCATGAAAGCGTATATGTTTCTCTAAATAAACTTACATAATAAAGCATGTGATTACTAGTTTTCCTGTACAATAATCTAATCCAATAATGCATACAAGGATATATTTTTCTTGTCTATTCTTTTTGAAGATTTCTAACACAATAAATGCCTCCTTGCATACAAATATATATGTATATTTATTTTCCAAGGAATTTAACAACCTAATTATTCTTTTTCCAAAAGATAGCTAACCCATTAGCTATTAATCATGAAATACAAAATATTTTATTTATCATTTCATACATCAGAGAGATTTATAATATTTCCTCAGGGAATACCATGAATAACAAATCCTTCTCAAATAACACAACCAATTGCCTTGTACGCAAAGGTTTCATGTGAGCTAATTCTCAGAAACGTTGTTGATGTGTTTTTGCATGACTCAAGCTCTTCATGTATGTGAAATCACATAATAAGTTCTAGTTGATAGAATATACTAGATATTATTCATGTGCACCTAAGCACATAATCTTTTCAAGAGTCAAATATTTACCTTTAAGCTTTTAATGCCTATGCATCATGAGAACATACTTGGTAATATCTTAAATGAAATAACTTAATACCTTTTAAATAATTATCAACATAATTATTATTTTTATATGTAAATAAAAAATTGTTTTTATCCAATTCAAAAAAATCAAATAGAAGCACTGTCTTCTACTTCGTTTTTCCTGTTTTAGTCATCCACTTTTGACGCGGCTTGCACATATATGGAAACGAATTGTGGAAAACCAAAAGAGGTTTATTTTTAGAACTGGAATATGAAAAATAACCTCACTCTATTGTTTCACACATGTCACGATTTTGAAGATTCGAATGAATCTTTACAGCCCATGTTTCCAGATTTAATGGTTAGATACTTTCATGTTTTTGTCATCAACTTTGGACACGATTTCCAAAAAAATGAAAACATGATTTGGAAAACCCAAAGATGTTTTTGTTTGTAATGAGTTCATTAAAAATAACCTCTCTCAGTTTTTACACCAGTGTTATGTTTGGAAGATTCGAATGGAACGTTGCAACTCATTTTTCGAGATTTAAATATTAAATAATTCTCTGCTTTTGTAATAAATTTTGGACACGATTTTCGAGGCATGAGAAAATAATTTTTAAAATATGAAAGAGGCTTATGGTCATAACATCCTCTTTTAAAAATACCTCTTTCACATTTTACATATATATCACAGTTTGGGAGGTAAAAGGCATATTGGAACCCTATTTTCCAATAGATCGTGAAATTCACAGAATTATTTAGCCATGAAAAGATTTTATGAATTCAAAACATATGAAGTATTCTAAGAATTCAATGAACAAAACACTTACTCCTCTATCCACCAAATTATATAGATTTTTTCTCAAGAAATAATCTTGATTATTTATCATATGAACGTTTCCTTGCAAATAAATTCAATTATTATATCATCATGCTCCATATGCAAACAAAAAAAAATTCAAAGAACATAGTTACTTATATTTTGATGCATGCTAAAAATCCCTTATTCCTCTTCCTTGGCTCCATTCTCCATGTATTCTCCCATTCTTCCTCTATTTTTCTCATAAGCTTATAATAAATAGAATTAAGAAGATGGAATAGCTTTTATATAAACCACCCCTAACTCTAATTTTTCATAAATCACAAAATCACTCCATAAATCTCTCATGCTTTTCTTTTTAAGGTATATTTTCTTTTGCCCGATGATAAATATATCACTTATCCATAGCTTTTCCAAAACTATTACTCATTATTTCAAAAACTCATAAAAGATACCAACTTTGAAATATAATTTATTTCTATAGAAGAATATAAATTATTCTAAATAAAATAATTAAAAAGTAATTCTTCCAATATTATTATAATTAATAATTACAAGAATATTCTTCATGTAATATCAATATAAGAATTAATAAAATTTAATTATTTAACAACCCTCATTTTACGAGAGTTTTTACGATGGCTTACGCCAGGGATATTACACACCTATCACTGCAAGATGTCCATCTCCCACAATTAACACGAGATACAAGGACTTCTTATAATATGTTGTATAAACCCTTCTACGCAGATAAGTCTCGAGCTCCACAAACTTCTCCTGGATGATCAAACCCTTGAGCTTCAACAACTGTGTGTCTATGAATTACCTATGTTCAATAAGGTGTTACACACTGGGATCCAACATCGACACCCTCATGATGTCCTCCAGCAGACGATGAGTGCTCAATCTCGTTCACACTTGGTCCACTCTCATGCTACCCTCTAGTGGTCCACGAGTGACCAAGTCCACATTATAGCATCTGCACCTAGTTAGGGCATCCTCACTTGGGAGACCCTTAAAAAATTTTGCTACCATGCTTCTCATCAATAAACAATCCTTTACTTCTACAATAGAGGATATATTACACAAATATATGCACCTTCAATATGTCCTCTCCTACGACATCCATCTGCCATGATATCTGCTTCTAGTTGGAGTTCCTTCATGCCCAGGAAAACTCCAACAAATCGCTCCCAAAGAACTGATCCAAGAGAGCTATTTTCACTGTGGAAACTTCCCACTTGATAAGGATCCTAACCTCCACATCATCCCTCCTTTATTGGCTTCCATGGGCTATAATATTATGATCCAAACGGGTCACTTCATTGAACCAAAAAGGATCAAACACTACTGCAATAAGGATGCATTAGCTCATTTTTTTCGGGTACTTAGTTTGTGACACTCCTTGACTGGTTAGGGAACCCAACCATAGCCCCTAACAGTCCTCAAATATGACCCAGAATTGCACCCTTTGCTGTAACTACCTCCACCCAGAAAGATACAACTCCACATTGCCCCATTTCCTGCACCATCTCCTCCAATCATACCTTACATCCCTATTGCATAGCCTAGTACATGCTTGCGGTGGTCTCTAGGATTGCAGCTTGCTACAACAAGCCTTCTCCTTGTTCCAAAAACCCTTCTTAAGGGTCTACTCATTCCCTACTATCCCAAATAAGCCCACACTCCCTTCAGCCTTTAAGAACAGGTATACAACCTTCAAGATACCCCTTCGACCTCCACTATGTGACCCAAAAACATCATCCAATGTCACCTCGATGTCTATTCCTCTTGTTGTGGGTAGGAAAACAAATCAGAGCTCTTTTTTTGGAGTGTTTGTTGCACAATAGATGATAAAATGTCATCACAATGTCTTTTATTTATATACATACAAGGGGTCCTTCAAAACATCACAATGGCACTTGAAGAACTATCACTTGGCTTATTAACTCCATTCTAACCTAGGCACAAATGTTCAAAACCAAATCATAACTTAAAAAATTCATAACTCTTCAATGAAAAATATGAACTGGATGATTTTTGATGCATCAAATTCATCTCGATGAGCATTATCACCCTTTTCCATCACATTTTGAAAACTCATCACGATTTTTGGCCCAAACATCGATGGGTACAAAACCCCACGCTTGGATTCCAAGCCCATAAGTGACTCTAGTGGCACTTTTCCCTCCAATCCCCGAACCCTACGGGTTGGAATACCTCCCAAGCTACACAAAAATCAATACTCCCTCTTAGCGAGGGAGATACTTCCAAAAGTAGGAAGTAAACATCATCATCTTCAGCGACAATAGCCCATTTGACATCCATCACTGCAGCAAACCCTGTAGAATGAACTCGAAAATATCGATAGTGTGTTTTCCTCGTCACATATGAACTTGAAGATCCCAAACATCCATAGGGTTTCTCCCTTTGAGGCTAGACTCCCTCTGAGCCTACATGATCTCCACTAACTCAATCTTTCAAGCACTCATCCAACTGGATCAAATACCACTCGCGCAAATACAGTGGATCTCAGATATGAAACATCACGATCCGATAAAGACTCTAGCCTGAAAATTCTATTCCATCACATGAATCCATCTTGATCAACTTGATCTCATATAACCTAGAGAAATCCTTGAGTTATCACAAACATACATGAAAAATCAATGAAATTCCACGATCAACAACCTATGGCACAATAAACTATTGTTCACCACGCTCACCACCAATCTGAAAAACTCCCAACCAATCTCACTTCAAAGCTAGTGGCCACATCTTGAGGTCTTTAGCTGAAACCTTTGCTCCATGATATATACATCGATAACTCCCTCTGAGCTTCTTTGTTGTGCACACTCGGATTCACTGTCCCTAAAATTAGCTCATATATGTTTTGATACCATGTTGATTTTCCATGACCTTGGGTCTAGTATAGAGTCTTAAAATATCTAACTCTATCAAATGAAGAATATCAACAAAATTACTTTGCACAGTAGAATATAAACAAAATCAAATGACATATCCACAAAATATAGACACATTTTAGTTTTTTTCAAAACAACTTTGTTGTATAAATGAAACTGATATAATGTAACATTCTAGGGCTCTTGTATTAGGGATAATGACCCTCATACATCCACTAGTACAATATATATAAAAAATATAATTTGATCATCTGGCTGTAGCATGCTCTCTCAGCTCCTTTCAGTCGTACTGTGTAGATGCTCGGTCCTTCAACGCCTGATATAAAACTCATGCCTCTATCAATGCTCCAAGTCCATCTAGCAACTGAACCTCAGTAGTCAGTCTGCTCTCTAGTTGTGCATCCGTCTACCAATGTATCAACACATTGAGACTCTTATCAAGTTTTTCACAACTCAACTTTTGAACAACTGTCAATCTTCTCACTATTGCTCCTCATCTACTCAAGGACTTCAGCCCACTATTCTCTTCATGTGTTCCACTGATGAAGACCAACATAGGGAATAGAGGGTTGTTGCTTATCATTGCAATATGCCCATATCCTATAATGAACATGAGATAAGACGACTTCACATCATCTGTTATATAAATCCTTATCAATAGAAAAGTCTTAGGATCCACAATATTCTCCTGGTTGATCATACCCTTGAGCTACAACAACGGCCACTCTAGCAACTACCTTTTTCCAACAAGGTGTTGCACACCAAGCTCCACCTTGGACACTATCACATTATCCCCAAGCAAACCTTAACTGTCGAATCTCTTTCACACTTGGTCCACTCTCACGCTTCTCTCCAACATTCCATGAGTAACCAAGTCCACAATGTAGCATTTGCACCTAGTTAGGCCATCGTCGCAACTATGAGACCCTGACACACTGTTTCCAGCAGAATTCTCATCAACCAACCACCCTTTTATTCTACAATAAAGAATTTATTTCACAAATCTACGAACCATCAATAATTCCTCAACTAGGACATCCATCCATCGTGACATCTGCCACTATTTAGAGTTCCTACATGCCCAAGGTAGCTCCAACAAATGACTTCCAACAAATTGATCCAAGAGACCAATTATCACTATATAAATCGCCCACTAGATAGCGCTCTTAACCTCCACATCAGCCCTCGTACATTGGCTTCCACAGGATGCAATAGTTTAATCGAAAAGGGTCACTTTCTTGACCCAAAAAACACCAAACACTCCTCTAATAAGCATGCACTTACTCACTGTTTTAGGGCACTAAGGCTAAAACACTTCTGGAATGGTTAGGGCACCCAACCACAATCCCTAAAAATCCTAAAATATGACCCTAAATTACACCCTTTGCTACATTTACCTTAATATAGCAAGCTCAAACTCCATGATGCCCTGTTCCCTGCACCATCTCATCCCATGAGACACTATGACGTTCTTGTAAAGCCTAGAATAGGCCTACGGTGGTCTCTAGGTTTGTCATTGGCTACAATAAACCTTATCCTTGCTACGACATCCCTTCTTAAGGGTTTTCTCCTTCTGTATGGCACAAAAATAGTCAAATATCCATTTGTCCTTCAACAATAGTCTTTATTCCTTCAAGACAACCCTTCGACCTCCACCATGTCACCCAAAAACATCCTCCAAGTCACGTCATTGTCTATTCCTTCTTGCTATGGCTAGGGAATAAAATCTGAGCTCTTTTTCTTATGTTTTTGTTTCACAATGGATGGTAAAATGCCTCCAAAACACCTTTTATTTATATAAATTCAAGGGCTCCTTCAAAACATCAAAATGGGGATTGAAAAACTGTCACTTAGATTATTAACTCTAATTCGACCTAGAAACACATGTGCGAAACCCAATCATAACTTCAAAAATCCATAACTCTACAATGACGAATCAGAATTGGATGATATTTTATGAATTTAATTAGTCTCAATGATCACTAACATTCCCATCCATCACATGTCAAAAAATCATCAAATTTGTGGCCCAAAAATCGACAAGTGCAAAACCCCAGGCTTCGGTTCCAAGACCACAAGTAACTCTTGTTGCATTTTTTCCTCCAATTCCCAAACCCTAGGGTTGAAGTACCTCTATAGCTACATAAAAATAAATAAGACATAGAGGGAGAGAGAAGAGGAGGTGAGACATAGAGAAGGAGAGGAGATATATGGAGAGATAAATGGAAGAGAGAGAGGGAGACATAGAGATGGATGTGGACGAGAGGGGAAGAGTGAAAGAGAGACTAAGGGAGCTAATGAGATATTTAGAGGTAAAATATAAATTATCACAATGGAGGAAAGAGAAATAGAAATTTCAAGAGATATGGAAAGAGGAAGGGAGGGACGTATGGAGTTGGAAGGGTGGGGGGAGAGACATAATACAAAATGCATAGTGACATAGAGTGGGAGAGAGAGAGGGAGTGACCATGGAGAGATGTAGAGAGGGTGAGTGAGAAAGGATAGGAGGGAAGTGATATAGAAGGAGAGGAGAGAAAAAGAGAGGAAGAAATATATATGGGGGGGGGGGAGAAGCGGAGAGAGAGAAGGACATAGGGAGGGAGATAGTGACATAGTGGCAGAGAGATAGAGTGAGTGATGTGAATGAGAGAGCGAGAGAGAGGAAGGTGGGAATGAAAGGGAGAGAGAGGACTTGAGAGAGAGAAGTAAATATGGAGATAAATATGGATGGCATTGGATTGGGGGAGAGAGGGAGGGAAGAAGAAATACATAAAGAGACAACGTTGGAGAGAGAGGCTGTGACAAGGGAGAGATGGAGAGAGAGTAGATAAAGAGGGAAGAGGGAGGGAGGGGGAGATAGATCTAGCCTAGATATGGTATGTGTGTATAAAACTGTCCTAAATACATCTTAACTATGTATCTATCAAACACCAAGAGGGATCAAATATCTTTTCACTTTAAAAGAGGATTGTGTCTCAAGAGATTTGATCCCTCTTTTGGCTTTATAGATCCAACATTAATATGGACGTAAGATGCTATTATAAAATAGTAAGTGTTCATATCATAACATTAATATAAGAAAAATAAAATTAAGTAAACTAAAATAAAAATAAAAGTTAAAAAAAAATTAATATAAATAAATCAGTAAAAATAATAAAAAATTAAGAGAAACTATAAAAATAAACAACAAAATAAACTATACTATGAGATAAATTAAACGATTAAGTAAAAATAAATAAACAAATTAAAAACGTTATCATAGAAAACTTAAAAGTAATAAAACATAAATCCAAAAAACAATTGAAACTAAAAAAATAAAATAAAATAAAAAATATTGATAAAAAGGAGAAACAAGATTAGCACATCAAATAGACAATCAAATGAGTAAAATAAAAACATAGGATGGAAAGAAAGAAAATATGATCTCAAATTTTTTCATATTATTTGGTTCTTTTATTGTGATGTAATTGAATTTAACTCTTACTAATTTTCAATCTTCCATTTTTGCTAAACTTATCAGGGTACTTAATTATTTCTCTAGTATTTTTAGTTATATGTTTGAAATAGTAATCCTCTTTGACCACCATTTTAGTGTCTTCTAGGCACACATGGTTTCTAGTTCCACTGACATTGTAAGAAACTATTGAGGCGTGAGTGTATCCATTCTCAATATTAGCTCTGTAATTTTTACTCATGATGTGAAATTATGACTTTTGGATTTTCTACCTATCAAAATTATCTATCTCATCACAAAAATCTCAAAATGTCTTAGCCTTTTAGGGTTAATATCATAAATATCCACTTCCTTCATTCACATTAAGAATAATTCAAACAATGGATTAGCTTGGGTTGAGTGACCAAAAGTTTTAGTTTTATGAATCAAAATTTACTATTATCTCCCCTATTGACATTCTTCTACATAATAGGCTTCATATTGAATATTTTGACAACTAGCACATGGAACACAAATGTTCAAAACAATGAACTATTTATCTATATCCTTTCAGTAGAAGCATACAACCAATACTAAATAAAAAAATACTATATGTTGAAATATGATAAAATTATATCCCTCTCTCTAATTATTGAGCCTCATAATCACCCACTAGTATCTGAATAAATGAATCATAGCCCCCAAACATTTACTCCAATTTTACTCAAATTTCAAAGTAATTTTACTGCCTTCAATAAAATACTATTGAAGTAGCATATTTTAAGGGTTTTGAGACATAGTATCTCTCTTAAAGGATTGTGTTCAAATGAGGATACCGAAACCTTTACAATTAAAAGAAAAACAAATCATCATGAAAACTATCGAAATTTTTACAGAAAAAATTTCACTAATTGGTTATTTTTGGAAAATTTTTGAAAAACAAAAAAAATCTCTTGGTTAAAAATTAACCCATTTTTTACATATATATGAATTTTGTTTATTAAAGTCCAACATTGGTGAGGCTACATGATGGTCATTTGGAAGAATATCACCCGAATAGGGTGGGGAATTGAACCAATGAATTAACATCTAGGAATTCTTTAATAACATACCCAAACACCATTTATTGAAGACCCAGTAGACAAATTTTACTTCATTTTTACATATATATATATGATTAAATGTATAATATTCGCCAAAAATTTACCAATTGTAATAGTAAACACACATTCTATATTTATGACTTTTCAAACCAAAATAATCATGTATAATATTATACATAGTCAGTATATTTGAATCCTTAAAAAATACCTCATTCCAACCCACCCATAGGGAAATGTTTTGTATAAGAATTATGAAAATAGAATGTCGCTTTCCAATCAAATTTCATA
Organism: Pinus albicaulis; assembly: GCA_034641835.2. NCBI lineage: Eukaryota > Viridiplantae > Streptophyta > Pinopsida > Pinales > Pinaceae > Pinus > Pinus albicaulis. Next base: position 1,315,292,353 of record CM076582.1, read on the forward strand.
AGTTGTGTTTTCGTGAGTAATGTAAATGTTATATCTTCTACCTCCAACAAAATCTTTTCATGTTTTCCTTTTAAAAAAACCAAAATCTCCTTGCAACCCCTTCCAACATCACTTGCAACTCTTTCCTAGGCCAAAAATCATATGCATTACCTTCCACAATAGAGTTTTTCCTACCATGGTTACCAACGTCATAAGCATCTTAACTTGGGTCAATATCATTGAAAACTACTACAAAATATAGCCTGAATGAAAAAGGACATGCACCACTCTTAATGTTAGATTTTCATACCATGAAGATGAACCCCACAACAATCCTCAACATAGTTCATTACCGCATTTTGTTCAGAAGGAAAAAAATAAGACTGGAAGGTTAATAGGGCTAGGTTTTTAAATGGACATACCAATTTCCATTTGTGTAAATCCTTGTGATCACGAATAACCGATGTTGATAAATCACTCTTAGGAAATAATTGAGAGCCCTCATGAGATTCCATCACAACACCCCTATTCTTCAAAAGAACCTCCTCTATACTCTTACTCTCTAATATATTCACCTCATTTTAATCTCATAACACATTTTGCTTCTATATAGGTCCATGATATTTGGAATATGTAGATGTTGACCGATTTCTCGCCCCAGTACTCACTTGGCCCTTTCAAATCCAAACATTTTCCCTGAAAATTAGCTCATAGTCTTGAGTGTTGTGTCCATATCTCTAACAACTAATGCAACCAAAATGCACCATTAAGTTGCTTAGAGGGTAAAAAAATGTGCGGGATCCTTCCTAAAAAGAAATTTTAACCACTTGTCCCTCTCTTAACTCATCCTACCAAAATTTGAGTGAACAAAATTATGCCTATATCTAGAAAAGTCTTGTCCTATTTTAAAAAGGTCCCCAAGGAATTATCAATCCCCTTAAATAGCCACATTAACCATAAGTCCAAAGGGTGTTTAGGAATTCATTAAAACTAGAGGAATATCAAACCTTTCAAAGCAAGTTTCAAAGAAAGGAGTCCATTGTTTGAGCATACGTGGAATTGAGTCCCATTTGAGTGAAAAACCATAACCTTCCTCAAATCCTCCTAAGATTTGGGAAGAACCCAAACGAAGCTCTTGATAAAAGGGATAATTTTTTATGTACCCAAACAAAGGAGGCCACTCATCCTCTAATGATACCATGAAATGCCTCTCCCAGTTTTCAACAATGGAATTAACCAACAAAGGATGGGGGGCCATCTCAACACTTCAGGTATTTTAATTGTCTTATCAAGTATTAATTCAATAGGGAAACACTTTTTCCTTGCACACTTCTTTCTTTTTCTTCTACTTAGAATCCATTATGACTTCCATGAACTTTCACCTTCATATCCAGATCACATTCCTATGTACCATTATCAACACTCCTTAATAGAGGCTACACCCTTTAATTATCATCTGACCTTTTATAAATTGTTGCTACATCATCTCTTCTCTCCACTATCTTGGGATCCTCTCTTATTATTCCTCTAATCGATCAAATATAACATTACAACCTCCTTTATTGTGAAAGAAAAATCAATGAAACATTTAACGTTATATGTAGAACCCAACTCCACATCCTTTATGCCCAACCTACCTTGAACATCTCCACATCTCTCTAAAAAACCAAGACATTGCCTCAAATATACCCAAAATCAACGTCACCATATTTTGAACCAACATCTTGAATAGTTTATGCATGTAATGATAATAAATTGTCTCTCTACAAAAATGGATATGATAACTTAAACACAAACTCATTAACAAGAGTTGCTAAAAGCTTCCCTTAAAATTCTAACATTAAGAACTTATCCATGCATCACCTTACCTCTATAAATCCAAGATTCAGAAATCTTTATGTATTTTTGAAGTGCACTAAAGAATCAATCCAAGATTCAGAAATCTTTATGTATTTTTGAAGTGCACTAAAGAATCTAAAATTTAATAGATTGACTTGAGAAAATAAATTCCCTATACCACCTTTTATACGAAGTTTATTTTCTCCAATAAAATTTCATCCTTTTTAAAATCATATTAATACCCAAAAACATGGTTATAATATGAGAATGTATTACTATATCCCTATATCCCTATTGCACACCATGTCAACCAAAACCGAAATATGTTCAAATCCAATCGTTTTTTAAATCATATTAATACTACGAAACTTTGTTATGATATCACAATCTAATAGGGATGCCAATCTATTACTATATCCCTATTGCATACTATGTGAGCCAAGCCCAAAAATTGTTCAAAGGTATTAAACTTACACGACCAAAACCAATCGTATGCACTAAAACCATACTTTCTCGTTTGTGATCGACCTTGTAGGATACTAATCCGGTATGCCCATATCTTTCCAACGATTCGGAGTTGAAACATGATGGTTCGTGTCCAGGGTTGGAATTTGGATTTCTGGTTACCCGTCATTTTTTTTGACGTTTTGAGTCATTATGCTTCCCTTCAAGAAACGTTATTTTTAAAATTTTGCCTTTCATTGGTGACGTTCTCATAATAAATTAACCCTTCACCAATACAGATTTGATTAAAAAATTAGCCTTCAATTTTTTTAAAATATAAGTCTTAAATTTTTTTAAAATTAATAAATTAGAAGAAAATTTATTGGAAAATAATTAAAATTTAGAAAATAATTTAGTACAAATTTGAGAAAATAACACATTGTATTATAAATTTTCATGGGCATTGCTACATTGATATAAAGCAAATACTAGGAAAGAGTGAGTGCAAGTTAATAACAGTCTCTCAAGTTAGTTCAAGTTAATAAGTGTCTCTCATGACAATTTAGTGGCAATGCACACATAAAAAAATAAATTATGAATTAATTTTCCAAATCATAAACATTGTAACAACATAGAAAAACAATGTTAGCTTTTAATTAAAATGAGAGTGTTTTAGAAAATAACGAAAAAAGAATTGCATTGAAATGTTCAACTAGAATTCACATAATTTTGAAAAAGAAACTGCACTTATAATAAATAAATAAAACACAATAAGGAAATTTCTAAATGATAGGCGACATAATTTGCTCGAAGAAATTGGCAGCATGTGTTTCGTTTTTAAAATAAGGAAAAAATTGATCCACCAAGTTAAAAAAGAAACCATTAAATTCACCATATTTCATCTAGATAATTAAAACTATAAGTAAAAATTAGAGACCACATACTGGTAGTTTTTGTGAGAAGGAAATATTGGTAATTCAACCTTAGTTTTCAATTGTCCTCCTCGTTTATGTGGCTAGAAAACCCCAAATCCAATTTGCGGGGAGTTTGTACTTTGCCTCACCCATAGTCGTATGGTTAGAATCTAGTTTCGTCTAAAAAAAATCACACAAAGAAAAACAAAAATTGAGCATCCACCAAGTTTAAAACAACATAACCGTTTTCTGTTTTCAAATACCAACCACAATCCAAAATTAAAATTAACTCTTTGCACACTTTTATTCATTGGGAAAAGGAAAACTATGTAAGAAAACAACTACAACTATTTATAACCCTGTAAATCTAGTCTTCTCATATCTCTTCCTTTAACATAAAATTAAACGAAATGAAAAGAAAATAAATATAGATCACTTGAAAAAAACGAGCTACTGATATTAAATTTAATGTTATTTCTTAACAAGTAATTATTGATTTCACCTTCAACTCTATAAAAACTTGATATTTAATTCAAAAAAAATTAGAACTAGAAGTAATGTGATGTGCATAGTTTTTTTTTTTCTTCGTTTAGAAGCTATAGAGTTTTTAAATATCCATTACATCGTTAAGAAAATAAAAAATAAAAATCCATATATATTCAATCTGTTATATTGTTAAGAGAAAAAAACAACATGTCTATATATACCCAATCTATTAGTTTGGGAAAAAATAAGTGCAGAACTTTCATAGTTTAGGTGGTGCTCATAAAATATCTTCTGTCAGCACATCTACCCATTTTTAATTTGCTGCCCATTTTTAATTTGCTACTTTCAAAAAGAGAACTTCGGTCTTTTCAAAAAGAGGACTACGATGGAAAGAACACCCTACCTCCTTCATTCCAGTGAAATAAATTAGCTGAATTAAATAAATTTTTATCTCTAACTATTGGTAAAATAAATTGAAACTATTTATAAATTTAGTTAAATTTAAACTATTTATAAATCCATTTAAACAAGATTTAAATTTTATTGTTTGTAATTTCAATTAAATAAATTAATGGCATTAAATAAATTTAAATTATTTGTAAATCCTATTGAATCAATTATCTAAAATTATTTTTGAAAGTTCCTTGAGAGACCTAATATGAATATTTTATCTAAAATTCAAAACTCAATTCTAGATTAAGTGAAAAATGGCAATGGATTTGGTGAAAAATGTCCGTTCTAATTTCTGATGTTGATTCCTTATCACTGAACTATGAAAATTAAATCACTGGGTATTGAGAGCGCAACTTGCAAGTGTTGGACTTTGGACTTACCATGCTACAGGCCGCAAGCTCCAACCTTATAGAAGTTGTGGCCACTAGCACGGATCCACCCTGTGTGTAGCAACTCATTGTGGCCACTAACACGGATCCACCCTGTGTGCAGCAACTCACCATGAAATTTTGGCACCGATTCACACCCTACTTGCAGCAACAAACCATTGAAATTTCAGCATCGATTCATCCAATTTCAGCATCGATTCATCCTTCCTGCTTGAGTCTGCCTGCAGCAAATCACTATTGAAATTCAATATGATGGGTGTAGAAACTCACCATCCAAATTTTTGAAACTAAATTTTTTGAAGGCTAGCCAACACTTTATTCTTTTTTGGGAATTAGGTAGTTTTTCTGGAAGTAGAATTTGACAGCGCAAAGCAAGTTAAGCTTTGTATATTTTCTATTAATATTTAATGTAGTTGCAATAGCAGTGGTATTAACATTTAAGAAACGAGTTAATAGAAAATAGATATATCAGAATATAGTAATATTTAAAAATACAATTGGTAAATGAAAATATTAATAAATAAAAATAGAAAATTTTAATAAATATAAAATAGACATATAAGAACGTTTTCAATTTTTTTTCAAACGTCAAAATGAAGTTTTCTCTCCTTCCTCACACGTCTCAGAAAACGGGCAACAATATATTTTAACCTGCAAATACGTGTAAAATGGTTAATGACGGGCAAAATGCCCGTCAAATTCCA